>JAHZNA010004167.1:0-24315 GCA_027743935.1 Sinodicranocentrus sp. ZH6
TTATACAGGCTTGTATACAACTTCACATTTTGTTCTTGATCCTCTCCACAACACATTCCCTGGCATCCTTCTCCTCATCATATTAACCACAAGTTATAAAAAAAATATCAGAGAGGAAGAATATCTCGTCATGATGATTATGACTATTATTGAGATGAAAAGAGACGAAGAGTGTTGTAAAAGAAGAGGGCAAGGAAAAGAAGGGCTGCTTTCAGACTTCAATTAGCCTTTGTTTACATTGACAAGATTCCCTTAATGGGCAGTCGAGCTCATTCACTCAATCACGTTTAGATGCAGTCTGAATATACGAAACTTGTTGCATCGTTTGATGGTCCATAGCTATCTTTCATCTTGTACGATATTTTCAATAAGAGTGATAGACAAGGTTGGATAAGGCAAAGTTTCGGAGAATTTTTTTTTTGCAAAGCTAGTAAATAATACAGAATGATTAGGCAGTAGACACTTATTATTTATAATGCCAATCTTATTGATAATCACTGCAATAAGGGAAGCCACAAAAAATAATCCCGATGAGCTCTGCAATCTCTCCGAGGAGAGCAGGCTTCAATTTCACAAATTGATTGGTGAAGGGAGAAAAAAAATCAAATGAGTTGAAGAAGGAGGATCTAATGCTCAACCTTTGATTCATTCCCTGTTCTCTCTCCCCTTTTCTTCTCTTAATGTATTTTTTGCCCTTATCCTCTTGGAAAGATTGAAAAAGTGCATCTTCATCTCAAAAGATATTTTTATATGGGGAGGAAAAAAGTTATTCTTTGTTAGTTTTGAAGAATCATGTATCAGTTCTAATAGCAATATCATTCTCAATATTTCCCTCATTCCTGTCAGCTTGAGGAGATCACAACATTCAATAAATATCTGCCAGACTGGCATTGTTTGGCAATTTGGCAAAATGGCGACGCTATAGAAAAAAATATGAGAGCCAAAGTCAAGATGTATTGATGTCAATGATACACGAAACTGTCTGCTTCATTGAGATATTGGGATTGTTGTGCTATCGTATATTGGCTTGTTTCATGAACACTAGTCATTCAGCACAATGAGTGGAGTTCGTGAAGCAGGTGAACTGAGGGAGTGAGTGAGAAATTCTCATGAATCAAATCCAAGCCAATCGCGTAGTGTCAGTCTGGTCAATATCTTGTGCGCACTGGTATCATCACCATCAGGAGGAAATATTGAAGGAAAGCATGAAAGCAACAAACTATCAGAGTTCCGTTCGCTGTTGGATGATGACCTGCTGTTGGAGCCTGCATTGTTAAAGTGTTCACTTATGGAATTTTCCTTCACTTTTTGAATCTCGCGAATCAGTAATAAATGATAGCTGTCAAAATGAAGTCAGGAAGGAGGCAAGCAGAATAATGAGGATAATGATGGCAATGAAGAAGTGATGCGTTGGCTCATTGGCTCTCTGTCAAAATATTCGTATTTTGAATGTACAGAGTACCCATATAACGATAAGATTGGGAAAACTCTCCACAAGGAAAATAAATCTTTTCCTTGTGTGAGTTCACTCAGTTCACATGTGCAACCTAAGAGGGGATTTATAAAAGGGCTCATTTTATTGAATCGATTGAAATTAAAAATTTGAATATACACGCTTCTCCCCACATGTGTGCATTTCTATTAAGGACATATATGCGGGTTGCTATCTTGTATGCTAATAAAATTGTGACTCGTCGTACTTTCACGCTTGAGTTGCTCGGTGTATTTATGCGTAAATAGAAGACAAGTGCACTTTGAAGTGCTTACACATTGAATTTTAAAATTTATTGTGGTGACTTATCGTAAGCTTGCTTGACTTGATGATGATGACGATGTTGATGTGCGTCTCGTCCCGTCCTGTTCGTGACGGGAGGATTACCCTTATTGACTGTTCGCCCTATGAGATTGTGAAATTATTACTCACCTTTGGAAAATGGCGTGACTTGACGCGTAGATTATATTACGTTACAGGCAATAATAACATGAGTAGATAAGCAAAATCTCAATGGGCTCTTTGGAATTTTTATAAGGAAGAACAACTTAATACACTGAATGTCTAAGAAGGCAAACAAATGAGCGGTTTGCATGTTGGAAAAATTGAACCATGTAAACTGTCAACTTTGCTATCTTTGTTTTTCCTTGAGAAAACAAAAGCCGTTTGGAAAGTGAAAATCCCATTAGTTTGGAGTTTTCTATATATTACCTCGCGATCAACAGTTTTAAGTAAAAAAAAGTAATCACTAGAACAGGGATGAATGGGACAAATAAGGAATTTAATGCACTTTTGACCATTTTTATCAAGAGAGGTTGTCTCATCATGGCATGGCATGACTAACTTGAAATTTTCCTACACTTGTTTGATTAAACTCAAATGGGACTTGAGTGTATTGCTACCACGCGGATATAAAGATAGGTGCCTGTGACAGTTTCTATCATTATGGAAATAATGTAGTAATGACTGTGTAACAAACACGGGTGGAAAACAACCAGACACGTGTGGTGATTATGCCTTCACGTATTGTTAAAATATCTTTTTAACTCTATAACCAAATTTAAATGTTGTTTGTTCTCTTCGCTTTAGAATGGAGATGCTCCGCTTCACATTGCGTCGGCAATGGGTCGTAAAAAGCTTATGAAGATCCTTTTGTCTTCGGGATGCCGCACTAATCTAAAAAATCACCAAAGGGAAACCGCCCTCGACATTGGGATTAGGAAAGAGCACGAAGATATATGCCATATGCTGCAAAATCCTCCTGATGTGATCACCCCTATGCAAAGAGATGAGTTAAGGGCTTCAAAGTACAATAATAGTAAATCAGCATCTTCCTCGGGGAGCAAGAGTAAGTCGGACAAAGGTCGAAGGGATTTATCTTCAGAGAGAAGAAGTGGAGGTGGAAGTAGTGGAAAGAGTCATCACAGAAGGGATAAATCTGGCGGGTCAAGTTCAAAGTTGTCGAGTTCTAATAAAGATTCTCCAAGTCATTCAAGGTCTAGTAATAATGATATCCTCCCAAATTGGTCTCCTTACGGATGCCATTATCATCCTAATCCTCAAGCATTCCCTCCTCCTAACATTGACTCTTTACCTGAGGAACCATTGCGAAGTGGAGAGTTATATTATCTCGACTTGGCTGGAAACATTCACAAGGTGAATAATTTGTGGTGACCCTATTGTGAATCGTATTACAATGTTTAAAGGGGCAAAGTGATAAAATGTTGGAATTCTTACAGGGTCCCATTGGTATCTCAGAAGGATGCTACTGTACACCTATCCTCCAGCCGACGACAAGCGTAATTGACAGTCCCGCCGTTCAATGTGCCAAAAATTGTCAGGAACAGTTAAGAACTCTGACAACTCAACTGTCTAAAATTCATTTGGACACCCAAGCGCAACTTTCTTCTCTACAGTCAATGCTTAATGAGAAATTAACCCAAAGAGAAAGCTATCACAAGAACAGTTGCGAGACGCAATTGAAGGATTGGGTAAAACAATATAGGAGATTTAGGAAAGGTACTGATTAAGAAATTTAATAAATATACCAATGGAATGACTGAATGAGGCTAAAAGTTATTTATTATTATATATTCTTAGAACTGTCGAAAAACCCAAAGGCGCTAGTTCAAGCAAATGAACTTTTAGAACGAGCTTCAACCTTGATGGTTACACGTCCCACGTCTCCGTGTGCTGAGGAAGAGGAATCGGATAGTGATAGCGGGCTTTAAAAAATTATAACTCAACTCTCTTCCATTTTTTTTATCGTGACCACAATTTGTGTATCTTTTACTGTACCTGTCGCAGATTTTACTATGCGAAATATTTTTGTGCCTTCAAGCAGACGAATATATTAATGAATACATAATATAAATAAGTAATCCAGTAAAATATATGATTTTGAGAACTTAAGTTTGAGAACAAGCAGAAGCTTTTCTTAACTAACCAACTCATTTTCTGAATTACTATCTGGAAGCATAATTTACCGCGAGAGAAACACCTTATTTGCGTACTGATTGTCTCCTATGAACCTATTTCTGATTTTCATTTGAACGCGTTTCAATGAATTATAGCTGCCCATCCAGTGCTGCCATATAATACCACTTCCATACAGATGCGTTCCGTTACTTTCCTTTTCATCATGATAGCGGCCAGTTAGATTGGACTTTAAAAGTAAAATAACACTCGTGGTGAAATGATACGACGATTATTGATACACTACTAAAGTTTAGTTTTTTACCTCGAAGCATGCGTAATACCACCAGCCACTTGAGTATGTCTTTGCACAATGTCGCCTCGGATCTATGTCATGGTCCCTATCCGGTGTACTAAACAGCATTCCATTGTGCCTTGTCAAAGAGTCGCCTGGAAATGAAAGGAAAGTGGTCAATCTACAATATGCACTGGGTTTATTTAACTGTCAGTTAGTTTTGAATCGTAGGCTACCGGCAGTTCCTGAATATGTTGAGACATTAATCTTGTAATTCTCGGTCGCATTTGCGATTTTAAAGTAACGATAAGTGGCAAAACGTGTTTCTCCTGACCAGTTCGTCAATTCAATTCTCAATTCCTGAATACCAAGCTGAGACAAAGCCGAAATATTTGATAATCCTTAAACGAGTACGTGGCTGCATTATTTGAAAACTTTGGGGAACGATTACAGGATAAGCTTATGTGGATTGCTAAATTACCCAACCAGAAGTCAGCATTAAGAGATCCGAAACCTTGTTCATAATCTTCCCAGTTTCGTGAAAATGATTCGCGAGTTTCTTCACCACTCTGGTTGTACTGTTCTCCCCTTCTCAAAATCACTGTCCACCCACCCCCATCAGTTTCCATGTCGCAAACAACCTGAAGTTGATGGAAAGTCACAACATTAAAACGACAAAGACAAATTTCTCAAATTTGATTTGAACATTACACTTACATCTTCTGAGATGTCATTTAATTTCGGAAAAATTGAATAAATACCACTGCTAACATTTCGTAACAGTCTGATTTCAGAACAGTCTCTTGGGCGTACTATTCTTCAGTTCATAAAGTAAAATATACAGTGAGCTATTTGAACATCCTGTTAAAGACTTGGCATCAACCATATGCATAATAAAAGTTGAAAGTAGAGTTGCTTACCCGTTCTCTATAAAAATGAAAAGTCAGAATTTAAAACACTCGTAATTAAAATCAATAAAATGAAACTTTGATTACTTTATACTATAATTAATGTAGGTATGATTACTTTTAAAGTTTCCTCGTCCACTGTTCTTCTCAAGAGAATTTGTGAATTGTTTAGCTTCCCCATGTCGGACTTTAGATCCATTATCTGTAAACAAAGAAAACGTAAATATCTCGTATAGGTATGGATTATTCGGTTTTTAATAATGTAAAAAATTCAAGCACCAATCAATTATTAATCAAATATACTTCGTTTCTTTGCAACTGCAACTCCATGGATAAATAGTCTGTCGTATGGGTACGGTAATTGATCATTCTGCTTCCACGAGCGTCATCCCTTGCAGCCTGATCAGCAATCAAGTCTGTCTGATTGAAAGGATTCTGCTGGCTCTGTGGTTTACTTAACTGTTCATTATGAAAATATTTCGGTAAGTTTAAATTGTAAGTAGTTTAATACTACAAGTATTACGTATTCATTTTGGCTACCTGCGCTAATATTTCATCAAGCAATGTTTGTGCACACCGAAGTTTATCTGGAGTCTGACTTGAACCTGATGTTGTAGCTGTAAAATTCTGCAACTGCGTAGTCAAAACAAATTATAATTAGCTTATTATTATTATTATTCCTCCGTAAGTGTCATAGTCATAATCCTCACCTGACGTTTTGTGTATGTCTTTACAGAACTAATTTGTTTCTTAATTTCGGACGACATTTCCTTCAATGACTCATTTACCGCATGCTCCCGTATTCTCGCGGATTTCTCTGTTTCCACGCTAAAATGCTCAATTCTTTGAGCTAACTCTTGATATTTTTGATTGAGATTGTTAGCTTCTTTGGAATTTTCCACGAGAATCTTATAAACCTATGGGAATAAATAATATTGTGTACAAATTTATTTTCATTGCATAAGAAAAGAAGAAGAAAATGCCTTGAAAAATCCTCATTAAATATCGGCTACAAGTTTTAATTCTTAATGACTATCAAACTAATCCACATTCACCTCGTTATTATCATTATCCTTATTTTGATATTGGTACTGAACCGTTTTTGAAATGGACGCGATTGCCTTTTCTACATTGGTAACCTACAAAATAGGATAACACACGATGTCACGTCCTTTGCCTTTATCCGCTCTCATGATAATTAACGAAAAACATACATTTTCTCGCAGTGCCTGTAAAGTTACATCATAACTTTCAAATCTCTTCTGAGCCTCTTCTACAAACTTTGATGTTGCAGGATGATCATTCCTTTCCCTCGTCGCTTCAGAGTCACTTCTCGTAGAGATTAAAGACCCTTTCACATCCGAAGTCCTTGAGGATGGTGACACTGATGAGGCTACATTAGGAGCTGATGCGACTAGTGACATGAGAGCGAAGTCTCTTGTTGGCGGCTCAAAGCCAAAATTCGAGTTTATCACCCTTTTCTGAGTAATAGGGTGCTCGTAAAAGCCCCAATTATTGGGGTAACGAGCCTGGTGATGGTATTGGGGTGACTGATAACGATTCTGGTTCACAATGAAAGGTGGATGATTTTGGACTTGGGTATCACTGGGGATGATACTACCGTGGGAATTTGACGGAGTTAGAGGGCCACCAGAAATATTTTCATATTGATAACGCAACCTCTCAGAAATTTCGTCCACTTTCTTTTGAACGACTTCTTCCACTTTTTGAGAAAATGTTTGTTCCAAGTACGCTACCTAAATTTACGAACGAAGGAAAGGCATGAATTATCCTGTTTAACGGAATTTGAAAGAAACATTTTTTACGTACTAAATATAGATCTATATTTGTGGGAATTATACAACCACAATAGTTCTACCCTCTAAATTAGAGCAAAATGTACTCGTTCAGTTACGTTTATTAAACAAGTTTTAACCAGTCTGCTGTCTGGCACACAGTAGCAGTGTCAATTCAGTCACAAATAATTCATTAAGATGACAATTGAAGAGCGTTAATTTGTAATAATTATTCAGGGCTCAGTATTTACTCTCACTTTGAATAAATTGAGTACTTACGCATGTGAAGAGCATAAATGCACGTACCTCGGGATATATGTATTGATGGGTATGGTATGTGGCTACATGTGGAATGCATACGATTTACCTTGTTTTCAAGAGTGTGAACTTTTCGTGAGAATTTCAGCCGAAATTTGTAGTCTTCATGATCCCTCTCTTCAATCGTCTTTATAAGCCAATCAATCTGTAAGAAGTGAACAAAGGATAAATAAACATATAGCAGCGAAATCAAATGAGACTAAGCAGACGATCTTAATGCGTTATAAATTAAAATGAAACTTGTCAAATCCAAAAGTAATTTTCACACGGTCGACACTTTAACGAATTAGCTGGCATAGGTACGCGATTACCACCCACCCGGCGTGCTTTCATAGGTTAAAAATGTTAACCTGTTAACAAGTCTTTGTTATATAATATGTGATTTTATATTTAGGTATTATTTACCTTTAGAATCAATTAAGGTAATCATATTCACCATATTTGACGGTTATAAATGCCAAACCGTTTTGTTGGATTAAAAATACGTTTCACAATCAACTAAAATATCACTTTTCCTCATTTAAATACCAATTATTAATTAGTGCATTTCATATTCAATCAATACATTCTACTTGTTTTTTTGCTTCGCAGATTTGAATTTATATCAACGATATAGTTGAGCAACCCCACATAGCGATATTTTTAAAACATTGGTTAGAGTTAGGGGTTAGGGTTAGGTGCAGAGCAATACACGGATTTGATATGCAAAGTTCAAAGCAAAGCTATAAAATGTAAGATTTGGAAGGATAAGGCCTTTAAATTTAAAGATAATATCAAATAGATCAGGTCCAGAGCCTCAAAATCTCCGTGTAAGGGTCTATACCCCTGCATAACTAATACAAATATGAAAATATGGTTAAAATATAGTATTTTTTGTCAAAATTAGCCCGATATAATAGGCGACACTGATAATAGCGTCCAAGTTGGATTCTGTTCTTGAAATACACATATATCGCTCCGACAGTTGTGTCAACGATTGAATGAACTTTCAAATAAAATATTATTCACAGTTTCATTGATTTGTGGTATCGGTAAAAAATAAAATCAATCAGTCAATCACCTTGTATGTGTAAATTCAATTTCTACATATTATTTCTTTCATAATTGTACCTGTTAACAGATAACTCTAGATTTTTTAAATTCTTCCACAGATTACATGCATTAATTACCTATTAGACAGCAAGTTTTATGGTTATTCTTGCTGACAAGCTTTTATGGATACATATTAGCATTTTTATGAGTTGAATATGATAAACCGTTCAGACATGTCGTAGCAAAGAAAAATTGCACATTTATTGTCAACTAGAGTATAGGTCAACAACTTAATCTTTTCATACAACTTGTGTCGTCTCATCGATATGCGTGATTACATTTTTTGATATTTTTACACTCACGTAATTCGTACCACCTACATAAGACATTGCATTGCAAAGTTCACATTCCCGCAGGATTTTGCATTAGAGGTTTATTAAAATGTACCTTTCTGAAAGTTTCATCCTGAGATCGTTTCAAGGTGTGAAAGTAGTCGATGACATGGTTGACATTTTGGTGTGTGCTACCCCCACCGCTTCCACTAGTGGTACTATACAAAAAGGTGTTAGTCTCATCAGAGTGAAAACATGAATTAATACAATGTCATATTTTGCTTTTTTACATCACTTTAATCCCTTGAATAGGGTATGGGAATAAGAGAATGTAAAGCATTGACACGATGTTATATGTTCGATGACACCAAACAATGATTTATGACTCGACATCGACATACCTATCCTCTGTGCAACTCCCTGGGGCAATGAGAATATTTAGTATTACACTGATCACCACAACCAAATACGCTAAATGGATTGCATGGGAATCTCGGTAGTACTCCATTTTGGCCAAATTTTCAAGATAACCAACATATCCACGGACATGCAATATTATCCTTTAAAATTAACTGAAAAAATAAAAACACTAATTTGCGGTAAAAATCAGGAACTAGCAAAATATTACGAGTAGCAAACTACTTTGGATTACTTTTCCACACATCTATCCGTTTCCTCCAATGTTCAAAAGTCACATTCACAGATTCACATCTTGTTCGTCTCAAAAGTTTCAAGACAACCCTTTTTCAGTGAAACATATTTATTTTTAAACATGCGTGCATTATAAATATATTTCAGTTTGAGTGAGTGAGGCACACCTAGAATGAAAGACTGGAAGTGGATTCATCTCTAATATTTCATCTTTGATATATTCCATGCACTTTTGGCATTTTGACAGTGCACTCCCAGTCTGGTTCATTAAACATCAAATAATAATATGTACCAGATGCCCATAGCTTTGGAGTCTTGTTGACGAGTGGATATTAACTTGAAACAGTTCTGATTTATCTTTTATCTCGTCCCATTTTTCACCACAAACTGTAATAAATATATGTATATATATATAGTGCAATGGTTTCTTGAGTCAAAAAACTACTTTTGGAGTTTCTGTAATATTTGTCTTATTTATAGTAAGTACACTCTTATGCATACAATTTTTGTCTCATCAATTAAAATGTTGATATTATTAGCACCATACTATGTATATGTTCATCGTTTAGCTAATAAACATTGTAAAATGATAATGTTTGCGTGAACACTTCTATTTATGCATGGATCTATCGTTCATAAATTGAATATGATGTACCACTTCATGTCGTATATTATTATCAGATTCTCAAGTTTACATGTTTAGGTACAGGATTTTTTAAAGAAAATTTTGTCATCGTCGTTTACTACACGAGTGAACATGTATAACGCACATTTTAAAAATAAAATCTACATGATCTTTTCTTGCTAATCTTTTTACATTGATGAACGACTTGTTCTGTTCAGTCTGTGTCAATTGACAAGAAACAGATTTTTCTCAAGGAGCGTTGTGCCAAGGACGAGATATTTAATAAAGTAAATAGTTCATTTCAGTTTGTCAACATGTGCATTTAATCAAGAGTTGATTTCTCCTTTAAAAATACACTTATCGATATGCTCTAATGCAGTTGTCCTCGTCTTGGGACTCAGGCGCCTTCAACATCATAATGAGTTCTCTCCCATTTTTTGTTATCGATGGATCAACGTTTTTTTACAGGGCATGTAAATCTACCATATGCTAAAAGTTTTCTTGAGTAGCATGCCATACACGTGTGACATTATAGACGTTTAAGCTCTTATTATATTTACCGAAGGGTGCTTGTGATTAATGATAATTTATTCATCTAAAACTATGAAAATACTGAGAGCTATCCTTGTTGATTCAATCAAACATGAAAAAATATGCTTATGGGAATGGCAGATGAGAATCTAATTCGTGTTAAAAGCAAATAATACATGTTTGATGTTAAAAACTGAAATAATAGTGAAGCACACACATAAGCATTTTTAACAGACAGCAATTATAGTTCCACTAATGAAGCAAAAATTTTAACTTTTAATTGCCTTCAATGCCCCAATATAGGTATTGGCTCATAAATAATTGGAAACGTTTTTTCGAGGGGAGTCTGACAAACAAACAGAAATTTGCCATTAAATTCGTTCACATGAAACCAAGGATGTATGTTTTATTAGCTTGAAAACAAGGAACTCATGTACATGCTTGACTATGCTATATTAAAAAACAACCGCTATTCCGATTCTGCTCCAAAGTGGAAATGAATGGCTGACAATGAAAGAAAGAGTTTAAGGTCGACCTCATTATGAATAGAGGTTTTGCATGCAAAAAGGCGGAAATATTGTAATAAATCTAATTCGCACAAAGTTTTATTTTTAGTCATAGTTTCTTGTTCAGAAAACTAGTTGAGATTGAAATTAAAAGCTTACGTGCATAGAAGTTATCGTTCGTGAGAATAAACATGCGGCGGCGTTAATAGACGTTTTAAACCGTGAAGTTTCCTCCCACCATGTAAATTATCGACGTCACTGGTAAAACAGGCTACAAACTGGACCATCTTGAAAGTATAGCTTTCCTTGAAACCATTTGAAGCCCTTGACTCTGATAATCCCCCATCTCAGTATACCCCAATTTACTAAAACTTCCTGATTTCTATTCCTATTCCTATTCAATTACGTTATACGTAATTCTAATTGGTTTGGTTTTCTTAAAATAATTTAGCCAATTAATTCAAGTGTTTTTCATCTAAACAGGCGTCAATCATTTTCTACATTTAAAATCGCTTTTGACTGTTTCACTCTCAGACTTATTGCACAATAATATAATATTTCGCTGTTTTTTCAATTTATATTTTTCTAATAGTTGTTTACACTTTTGTCTACGTCACTAGTTTGGAAATTTAGTTTTAAGCAATCAACACCGATCTATTCAAGAGACTGAATTGAATTCATGGTGTAATTGCAGCCCAGCTGCAATTCTCATATCCAGTTTTCATCGCATCCATTTTAACATCGTTACAAGATGCAATGTAATTTGATGTTACTGAAACGTGGATTCGGCAAACGGCAGGTGTACTCGGGGAAAATAGAAAAACCAAATGCGTAACAAGATCCGGGATCTTCAACCTGCATTTAATCCAACACAAGTTATTCATCTCAGGTTTTTAATCAATGCTTAACCAAATGTAATTTAAAGACAAGTGGTCTCATTTCCTTGAAAGTGCTTTCAAAGTCAAAAGTATTTCAATTACATACGGGAAATTCAGTTCAGATGCTTTTGGTCAAGCAAGATGTCCTTGCTTTCTCGCTAAAACGTAGCTGGATGTTCGTTTCGGGCATTTAGAGGTTGAATTCAAGCAATTTAATGTTTTTTTGTCCGAGATTGCAGCAAACAAAGATACAAACAAGCTGATATAAGAGGAAGGTGAGTGCTCATCCAAAAATTCCAGCGCAATTTAAAAATCGGTGAAGCATTCTTTCATTTCATAAATAACATAGCCATAACCATAAAATTCCCAGCATGATCAAGGTTTGATTTTTTCAAGGGATAAAATATCACCGGTATGAATTGCCTTTGCAAATATTTTACATTCAAATAATTGCACATATCTCACAACTAATATTGCGGCATCCCTTTTTTACTCTCTATACTCGAATGGTATTAAGCCATGCGCAAAAGAGCCAAAAATTAGGTAGTAACAAATGTAAAACAAAAGATGAATTTGTTGTTTTAGTATATGCTCAAGCAGAATTAGGGAACTTATCTCAAATTCCATCTGATTTATCGCACCTGTACAAAAACTATTCGCAAACAAGGTGTGCGCACAATCGTAATAGGATATTTTTAGCATTTCTCAACTACTAAACTTTGGAATAGTTCCTCATTTTTACTTAATTTTTTTGTCCATTTTCAAAGGCAAGAAAGTAGATTATGATAGATAGCGTTTAAAACATGGCTTTTAAATTTGGGCCGTAGTGCTATGCAAGTGCAAGTGCATTTTTCCAGAGCATTTGTTCATCAGAGTATTACCGTATTGAATCACTTGCATTCTAATGACGTCAATTGGGTTGAGGCTCAAGAAATATCAAATCAGTTCTTATTCCTCTAAATTACAACGAGGATATTTCAATGGTCATCACGCAACGGTAGAAACGCTATCTGTTCAGAAAACGTCATCGTGGAAAATATAACAGTACAGTTCTCCTGCCATAAAATATTTTGATGAGAGACTCTGATGATAAGATCAAAAAGGATTCCCGATGCAAGGTACTCGTAATTAAGTTGCATGAAATGGTGACCTTCCTCTACACATGATGAATCTCTCCTTTTCCTACAAGAGATTATATTATACCCAGTACTCCACACGACATGGGTAAATTGCTATTAAATAACAATGCAAATTTTAATGCAGTACATTCAAAATTTTCCACAATTAGTCGAGCATTTCTTGCGGTTTCCTGCAGATCCTGTTCAATGATACTTATTACGTGAGTGTAATAAAAGGCTTGCAACCAAGTACGGGAAACAGATGGAACATTTTTCCTCGAAATTTCTTAATGAATATGTATCCCCTAAAAGTACTTCTGTTGAACTAGTTATTTTCGAGGTTGACCATTTTACAACCTCAGGTGCATGACGAATGGATGTACGTCGTACATTAAAAAGGTAGCCCTCGTCAGGAATACTTTTTTCAGAGGAAACTACCAGAGAAAAAGTTGTGTTTTATTAATCGTGTCGTTTCATCGCTGAAGATGTGCAGGCGTGATAAAGCGCGAGTATTTTTTTCCAACCTTTCTCAGTATCTCTATTTTTCTGCAGAGTCAACGAGTCTACAACAGTCAGTATGAAATAACAAATGTGAATGTATTGGCGCATCTTATTCGATTAATTTTGAACTTGCCTAGCGCTATCCCACTTCATTATTTACTTTTTACTACGAGGAAACGCAAATAGTGCACAAGTTAGGTTTCTTAATTAAGGCTTATCCGAGGCTCACATTTCATGCGATGCGCTTCTCTCGTGTGCTCCCGTTTGTTTCCTTTTTTGGAAGGATTCGCATAGAGATAAACATATACGAAGTTGTGGTTCGTGCAATGATTTTTCCATGTTGTAATTGAGAATCTGTGATGCGTGGTGAAACAGCCTAAAAATTGAGAACCACACACACCATACACATTTACACATTGTGCATAAACAGCTTTTTAAGGAGACTAGACATACGGACATGAACATGGCCACGACTCCACGACGCTGTTAATGCAATGACGTGAGAATCCCCTACACGAATTTTAAAAGGAGTTTTATTACTTAACTAAAAAAAACAATTTTTCACCTTTATTTAACACCCCCTATTACAAAAATAACACGTCTATTTTCTAAAATCTTTCAGGCATCAGAAAATTTATTCAAAAATATTTTGTTATGACGTCAATAATTAAGACAATAAAGGGGAATAAATACAAAAAAAGTTGTTTGCACACTGTAGTATTAAGAAACACGAGGCTACCGGCTTTTTTTGTTTTGAAAGGTGAGCAGGATTATATTCAAGAAATCATTGCTCACTGACTGATGAATGGATCAAGGAAGTGTAAAAGAATAAATCTGGGATTAAACGTACCATAAAATCTGGACGTACTAAATGTTGCAATTGAACATGGTGTAAAATAATGTTGGCTAATGTATTCTGGAAAATTGTGGACTGCCTCCGGCTGATTAAAAGATGAGTGATGTGTGTTTTCGTTGGGTTTTACATAGAATTACCAAAATAGTGGGTGGTGGGGAAACATGAAAATACTGTGGATGGTTACATGATCATACTTTGTGTTCCCTTTCATCCACAAGCCGTTTTCTCTCATAATTGTAGAACTCTGTGTTACTTTCAAGTGCTTTTGTACACTCGATCGACCTCCAATAGTCTACCCTTAAAAGTTATTTCCTAATCGTTTATTAATTGACCTAATGGTTAAACAATAGTTTTAGAGCTGTTTGTTAGTAACCTTTATTGCATTTTCATAAGTTGCACACTTTAGAGTTTATATGCCTTAGGCTTGCACTAATGAGCCATCATTTATTCATTACAGAAAAAGTCTAGGCTTTGCTATTGATATAAATCTCATCAACGATAAATAATAAATATAGGTGAACAACGGGCTCTAAAGAGACTATCATACTTGAAGAGTGCCACCCACAAAGGATTAGCACATGATAGCGTAAGAACATAAAATGACTTGCTCCTATCCTATATTTATCCACATGCTTATGATAATTAGCTTTAATATTAAGCGTGCACTACTACCCATTTGTCTAGATCCCCATCACGAGACTACGCTTTTCATACTCATAATCAAATGTATTTGTGAAGTAATGAAAAGTCACATATTAGATACAAACCGAAATACTAGCTCGTTGATTAGTAAAGAGCAAATCTACTCACAAAACAATTGGTAAAGATATTCACACAGCTTTTAATAAATATGCTAGAATGGTCATAGTCATATGTATGGATGTTTATGGTACATTTGTCAGTTTGTACCATTCCGTGTAAAATAGTGAGGTGGATATAAGTTTTATTAGTGTTACGATGCTTATTCATTCGATTTCTTTTATCAGTTTGATCAGCCAATTTGTGCTGCAGGCTCCTTTTACGAATTTATTTTTTCCTAATAGACTTATCACCAGGTGGAATCTCTACGTGAGAAACAAAATCTGAGAGAACTAATAATTGTGATGAGTTGACTCGGAAAATTAATGCAAATTCCCAATCAACCTACGAAATGTGTATGCTGCCAACATTAATATTTTTACACAATTACTCGAAGATGTACCTACTTGTTTACAAAATACAATGAAGGCAGGATTTTGTCCAAAAAAATATTAATCACCTCAATTACTTTTTTTCTTCTTAAAAATTTACGTCACCTGCAGTCTTGGCTGCTGATATAATTACTACATTTGTATTCATTCATCGTCAACGGTTTAGCGTAAAATTGGTTGTTTCTTGAGAGCTACGATCCCCAATTATAACATTCATTCTCATGCAAAAGGGTAGTCTTCTAGAGTGTAACGAATTGAAGGGAAGCAAGCATATTAATTATAAAACATTCTAATAATTAATCGCTTAATTTGTCTAGAACATATTATGCATGCATTCATGCTTTGTTTGTTGCCCCTCGTTTGTAAAAAAGGTGACAATACCTAAATACTCTACCCAGTAAAATATGTAATTCGAGTAGGTTATTTATCACATTGGTATATAGCTTTATAACTACTCTTATTGGCATTAATAATTTACGTCTCACACGTGATCCTCATTTATAAAAGTAAAGTCATAATCAAAGCAAGAGACTTGTAAGGAATTTTTCCCTCAACTGTGTATGCTAATTATTAGCTAATTTACTACACAACCCTACTGCGACAGCCAACAAGACTATCAACTTCCAAAAGGAATTTAGAGTTTTCATCTTTCTCTCTTTTTCTCCCACAAAAAGCCGAAAAAATGCTAAAGAATAAAAAAACATGTTAGAGGTCATTTCCCACACATTCACTCTACCTCTAAATAACAGCTTAAACTGAGAAGCTCGTCTTTCTAATTCAACTTCAATTCCATTCATTATATACCAACTATAGGTATTAGGTATTTATCAAATCATACCAAGTCAATTGAAACTTGATGTAAAATCAGTATGATACCTTGCTAATATAAGGTTAAGTAGATAGGTATATGAGCAATTTTAGATCAGTCAGTTCCCAACGCATGTACCAAGTGTTACTCAATCAGACATAGACCTTTAAAAAAAGTCATTGCATATACACATACATAATAATTTGCTCTATCTATCATTATTATGGGACATAATATGTGCACCTCTGCCTAAACATGTGATGATAATTTAGCAGGTGAACGGGACTGGGTACATAAATTAGAGTTGCACAGGTACACTTGAAAAAAAAGTGCATTTGACTTTTGATGTTGCGAAAAGGTGGAAGACAAATGACAATAAAAATCGTGATCGTGATGAGAAGGCATTTGAGAATTTTACAAAATGGAGCATTCTAAACATATACAAAGACATATAGAATAATCTGAAAGAATGTTATACATGACTATATAGTTAATTCAAGTGCATTATTGATAACCTTGCTGGTAGTATATATGTAAGGCGATAAATTTTTATGCATAAACACTCCCAAGCTACGTATTCATTAAAGGTTTCCTATATAAAGTCACGATACGCAACTGACGGTAAGGTACATGGACATTTTTTTATTTGTCATTGTTGAGATTGAGATTGTTTTTTTTCAACAATTGATGATACACATATTAGTAGTGGAATCTAAAATTACATTGATAGCAATACAAACAGGCTGCATATTAGTGTATGTGTCGTGGGAATTCGAAGAATGTAAATTCCCACAAGAAAATATAATTTTTGTATGTACATACTGCCAAATGTCACCAGTCAAGGAGTTGTCTGTGAAAAAGGGTGCAATTCATTTTACCTTTTGTTTGCAGTGGTCAGTTTTCCATCGATTAATGGTGATAATGTATGTATGTAACTTGGGTATCTTAATACGAGAATGACTAATCCTAAATGGTATCGTAGAAAGGTGCGCCATGTGTGGTTCAACTTTGGTGCAGGTATCCACAGAAGATATCCACAAATGTATAAATGTCTTAAATGTTGTTATTATTATATCACGAAATGACAGAAAAATTTCCACATGCATTGTTATTTTTCTAGCTGGGTATCAGTTTTATTGTAAATATGTGATGGGCTCATGAAATCTTTTAAAAAAATGAAAGGTTCATTGTTGGAATAACACACTTGCTCAGGGTTATTTACACGGGTTACATGCTGGGATCATTCATTTTAACTTGGCTCCTGTACGCATCAGATATAATTCGTACCTTATGCGTACTTGAGAATTTTAATGCTAGACAAGATGGGAGTACTTTAACCACTTTGTTAACATAATTTTCAGTGATGAGTAGAGCAACACTGAAGAAAAGGACGATATAGTAGGAATCTTTGATGAAACAATGGAGTGGATTGTTTACAACCTCATTAAAGTCAAATAACATGGATAGGGAAACATAATAAAAATGTTATATAATAGGAATATGCATGCATGCATGAAAATTTTAAGCGTCATTCATATACTTAAAGGTATCCTTACAGACTTCTTACTGCAAAATGGAAAGGACGTCAAATATTCAGACATCCTAGGTGGTGATGAGGTGGTATCACTGTGGAGGTGAAATATGCTGGAGTCGTTTCTTTGAGAAGGTTAGACACATTTACATTTCAACCTGTTGTGTTCTGTCTTGGGATGATGAATGGTATTATAGCTTAATGATGATGCATTTGATGATACCGTGTGTGTCTGCGTACTAATTCGGTTATACTTTGATGATTTCGCTCACGTCATCTAAATATCCGCTGAAAATGGAAAGGAGTAAAATGTGATAAAAGCATGGTGCACAGGTGAGTATTACTTGTG
The DNA here is from genome assembly GCA_027743935.1 of Sinodicranocentrus sp. ZH6. Lineage (NCBI taxonomy): Eukaryota > Metazoa > Arthropoda > Collembola > Entomobryomorpha > Entomobryidae > Sinodicranocentrus > Sinodicranocentrus sp. ZH6. The sequence goes on from JAHZNA010004167.1 coordinate 18,133, forward strand.
GATGAAAAAAGAAGAGCCTACTATAAATTCATAATACTTGTTTTAATTTTATTGTATGCTATCCTCAAAAAACCTGCCCTTGTTATTGCAGTTTGATACGTGATTTATACACAAAAGTCGTTACGTTATTTTTAACCTTCTCCATGCCCCACCGGCGACGATAACTGCCTATACTTACAACAATATTACTACACAATACGCTACACTACACTAAGGAGAATTCTAGCTCAATATATGTAGTTAGAGCTAGAATAGAATAGAATAATAGGGTTTCTGCGTTATAGTGTTGTTTGCATTTTAATTTTCTTTTCTATCCTGCATGCAGTAAAGTGCATGCATGCATGGGGTTATGCTATACAGGGATTTACGTAAATCCATGCTTGCCGTCTTTGTTCGCATTATCTTGAGGATTTTTTCATAGAAAAAGAAGCTGATAAATTGATGATGTTGGTCATGTAATATCCCCACCTGGATTCCCTTTTACAAGAATTGGATTACGTCTGCATTATACAATTCAAGTTGATGACGATGATGAGTCTGGTACCAAGTCTTTTTAGTTTGTTTTATTGTAAAGCATGTTTAGGTAAATAATATGATAAAAGTCATAAATAGAGAAAGTATATTGAGGTTGGGTTTCAGTGTTTATGAGACAGTTAGCAAATGCACAATTCACAAGAGAAAGAGAAGAGGGATGCGAACTTGTGGTAATTATAGGTAGCCAAGCTATAATTTGGATACTCAATTGAAAAATATTCTGCAAAGTGTCGCTCAGTCGTTCAATAGTTCAGTCTGGTTTAGTTCATCAAGCTGAAAAGGAATTATCTTGAGATAAACAGTAAAGACGAGTCAACGGACATTCTCAAGTGTTTGATCATGCTTATCAGTGCACACATATAGCCGTGTAGCGCATGGCTTTTCGTGAAGTGCTTCGGTAATTTGAAACTGAAAAACTGGTTAGCAGCGTGAAGTTCAATAAAACGTCTTCAAGAGGATTTTTAAGTGAATATTTTATTTTTTGTGTTCCTCCAAGTGGAACAAACGTTTGATCGTTATCGAATTGTGACTTTGAGACGGATGCGGTCCACTTGATCAGACGAGAATTCGGATTTTATTCGAACACAAGCTGTAAGTTTTTAAATTCCTAGAGGATTGTGGATAGAGGACAATTTACTAATTTAATGGACATACAAGTGAAAGTAACAGTTTGAGAATGTTGTAATTAAAAGGCATGAAATATGCTTACATGATCCTGATTTGGATATTGTAATTGTAAGACATAAAATATGATTCCATGATCCTGATTTGGATATTGTAATTGTAAGACATAAAATATGATTCCATGATCCTGATTTGGATATTGTATCGTTTCTATTTTTCACAGGAAAAAATCAGCTTTAATACTTTATCTTTTAACCAATAAGACTCAACTAGTATAACATTCAGAATGAAGCAATATAGAGCTATGGTACTCTCGATATTGGTAACCTCAAGCTTGGTGTACCACGCTTCAGGTCAAGGCTACAGTGGAGGTGGAGGATACAGTTCCGGCGGTTATAGTTCAAGCAGTTACAGTTCAAGCTCCAATGCCAACCAAGGATATAGCTATCCAGTACCAGACAGACCGTTAAGATACCCTGGTGAAAATGATATAATTCCCCGGACATCAGGTAATGCAAAATTTTATTTTTAAATACAGGTTGGTACTATAGGTACTTTCCGTAGCACAGTTCATTTCATGCATATTTTGATTACAATATATGTATATGGCTTCTGAAGCATTATATTGACAAAAACGTATTAATAATGAAGCATGTCATAGTAAGAAATACAACAATGGAAAGGAAATATCCAGAGGTTAACTTTTTGTTTTTTCGTTGCATCGTCATAAACCCAACAGAGTGATTCAAAAACCTCAAAAAGACAGGATCTTTTTAATCAAAATTAAAACGAGAAATAACCCAAGTAAAGTTACATGTACTGATAAAAGTGATAGGATCTGAACAAGCGTTGAAATGATTAATTAGCACCTATTTACTCGCCTGTTTTTTGATGTGCGAAATTTTTTGTCAACATGCGTGAAGGTGAACAAAGTAACCGTATCCTATGAGAACCGTAATATCATCAGCATGATACGAACTTCATCTCAAGTTTACAATTCTATCATGATAATACACATAACATACGATGACAATGTAGACAAGAAAGTTTAGGGTTATCGAACAATACCTACTAAAAAATCCCATATAGTAGTAGGTATATTCGGGTAGTTTCGTGCTGCTATTTTTACTTTTCATTTCTCTGACGTCGGCAGATTCAAGATCGGTAACAGTAGTAGGGGTGAATACCGCGAAGATGTTCACAGTCAAAAATCGCTAGAATCAAGATAAGCATTTACAGCCAGTGGAAGGTAACCCGACCGACGTAGGTTTTGCGAGTCGTCATTTTACAGAATGATTACGAAATCTTATTAGATGCTGATTATTCTTCTGGATTCATAGAAAAGATATTTTTAACAGGAAGCTTCTTCTTACGTAAGCAAATTCATTCACCAGAACCGAACAAAGCTGTCGGTTTAGTTTTGAACAGGTCCACAACAAGGATGATGTTCTTCACGGTAGACTGAAATAGCTCGACTCTCGTCTTATTTCAGCATATCCGTCATAAAGTCATAACGCTCGTCTGTAATGAAAATAGAAGTTGCTTATCATACCATCATAAAAAGCAGTTTTAGTTAAATCGAAACCGAAACCAGTGTACCCAATACCGAACCGACGATGATGCAGTCAGTACAAGTAAAATGGAAAAAATGAAAGGAGGATCGACATACGTGATTCCGTCACTATCTCGTACTAGTTAAAGATAAGCATTATTATTATAGATATCTCGCACAAAGTCAGCAAAAAAGTAAAAGGTGGTTATAAGCTATAATTGAATACAGTGGATGAACGTGTGACGTTGCAATGTTATATGGCGATTAAAATAAGTACCTTGGTAGTATTGTTACGTATTGTTCATGTACTGCAACAATTAACCGTTCACTATCAACGTCATCACCTGGGGTTTTCTAAAATTTTAGTCAACAGAGCGTTGTTTTCTTGCGGCAACTGTTGACTGATGATTTTGGTGCACGTCGATTAAAGTTTGGTTGCACCTTCAACATTGTATATTTCTAAAGTTCGTATCAGAATTGAAAGGATAACCACAACGATTTGACGATGCTCAAAGCCTACGGCATTTCGTTCGTAATAACTCCAAGGTCAGCACTCATCCATAACGATTTATATTTGATTCTGATTCTATTGTAGCGAGGTTTTAATTCTAGCCATCATGATATTGAATTTATAAAAAAAATATTATTTTGTTGGAGCAATTGTTGAAGGTCGAAACAAGTACTGACGGATGAAATTGGTTTCTTTCATTCATGGTGATTGCAAAAGTTAAATTTTCCTGTGAAGCGTTTAACTTTAGGTACCCGAATACCCTCTGCAACGCTGGAAATGCTTAATTTTCATTTTCTAAATGATAAATGATATTAATTACAATAATTGTTGATTCCTCAGTCACACCAAGTGGCTTTAAATATAATAAATTACCCTTTGACCTTTAATACGTGTAAGGAGATCAAAAATGTGCATACATGTTAATTCCGTAAGAGATAGAAAACTTTATTTGATGATCTATTGTCCTGATAAGATGAAATCGACCATACAATAAAATATTTAATCAAATAATGTCCCCTTCACCCGTTCTAAACTCGTCTTTTACAGAAACTTGTTGATTTCAAGTGAGTATCAAGGATGAAGAATGACATAAAAATAGAAAACAATTCTTTATGAAAGTTCTCTTTAATAGCTTGTTTCGTACATTACATTTTTAGTTACAAACAAGCATTGTGAGCACACCTGATGAGCAACATCCTTGTTGATAGAGTAATGATGATAGTTAGTTGCGTGTTGGTATTTGATGTTTAAAAAAATATAAGTTTTAGTACGTTAAGGATGAAGGAGGAAGGGAAAATAAACAATACGTTCTGGACAAGAGGGTTGCATCACACGATAATAATATACACTTACTGCGCATCATGCGTAATTACTTTTGACTGATTTCTGAGGGAAAAAACTTACTTCGGTATAAAATTGCAATTGTAAGTCAACTGACTGTGACTGCTTGATTACAATTTGCTGTTTATGTTTATAAGTTGCACTATAACTAATTTTTTCAAGATAAGGTAAAGTGTAAACCGATGTTTAACTGGGCTCGGAATTTCAACAAAAGGTTTTGAAGCATGGTGAAGTTGTTAATAAAAAGCATACATTAGAAAAATGATTTTATTGTTTGGAATTTGGAATGCATTTTGTGCATTGAAAATGTTAGGTACAATGCATTCTTGTGTGTTATTGTTGACAGGATGTGTAGTGTGTAGTGGATGTCTAACTAGAATGTTTTCTACTATTTTGAGTTTTTAATTATCGTTAACATGTCTCATTACTCAGCATTGCTAAATTTTATCGTTCGTGTTCCTGAATAAAGTTCTATTACAGTTTATTTTTCCTTTGTTTTTACAGATGCCTACAGAAGAGGGAGAGCTAGAGTAGTTTACGGCACCCAAGAGGATAACTTAGATTCTGACCTCATACTTGACCGAGGGGGAGGAAGAAGCCGGGAAGTGATTCGGGAAAGGACAAGTTCGAGAAGTGATAGTTCCAGGGGAGGTGGAGGAGGAGGTGGTGGTGAACGAGTCATTGAGGAAGAAGTGATTGTCCGAAGGCCGTCCCCAACTCCAGCAGAACGAGTAGTGGAACGAGTCGTCGAGGAGCAAGTCGTTTCACGAGGAGGGTCATCATCATCAGGCTCAACAAGAGGTAGCTCAAGAGAAATTCTAGTAGACAGAGCTCCAGCTGTTAGAAGACGCATAGTATATGTAGATCCACCTGCTCAAACAGTAGTTCGTAGGCGGATTATCATAAGACGTCGAGGTGGCGACAGTGGGATTGGCGGCGGATCAAGTAGTACCATTACAAGATCAAGTAGTAGTAGTAGTAATTATGGTAGTGGCTATGGGAGTAGTGGCTATGCGAGTAGTGGCTACGGTGGAAGTGGAGGTACACGAAGAACCGTGTACGTTAGTACTGTACCTAGTGGGATTGCTGGAAGTAGAGTAATTGAACGGACAAGATACGTTGACCGGTCGCGAAACTCAATTTCCGATTCGGACTACTACGAAAAGCCTTTGCACGATACTGGCTCTTACCACCGTAGATACCGCTACAATACTAGGAATGGTGGTGGTACTAGTACTAGCAATAATGGATACTCGACAAGTAGTAGAAGAACTTTTGTAAATAATCGCCGGAATCAAGGAGGTGAGTACAGAGAAAGACATAATTCAAATTCAAGACGTAATTTTTCCTCAAATCGAAGTAACAGTAACAGTAATAGTAACAGTAACAGTAACAGTGCCGGGTTTAACTCGAGGGGGGGCGGTTATCCTCAAGCTATTCCAAGTCCTCCTGCCTACGTTCCACAACAACAAGTGGTGCAAGTTCCACCCAGTCCACCTGCATATGTGGCACCCAGTCCCCCACAATACGTTGCTCCTAGTCAGCCAGCTTACATTCCCCAACAGTATGTACCCCAACCAAGTCCCCCACAATACGTGGCCCCTAGTCAGCCTGCATACGTGGCCCCTAGTCAACCTGCGTATGTTGCTCCGACTTTTGTTCCTCAACAAGTTGTTCCTACTCAGCCAGCTTACATTCCCCAGCAAGTGGCACCTCCCGTTTATCCAAGTCCTCAGTACCCTGCAAATACTGGCTATCCTCAAAATCAGGGAAATGGGGGATATCAACAACAGAACAGTAATGGGAATAATTTTGGGACGTCGGGTTCCAGTAGTGATACTACGGGAGGATTTGGCCAAACGGGTAGTTCTAATACTGGAAGTGATAGTCAGCAGGATGATTATGACAGTAACAGTAATAGCAATAATGACTATGGATCTAGCGGTGAGGACAACGACTATAATTCAGGGGGTACTGGAGACTCAAATTTTAATAACAATGATGGTTCCTCTGGGGGCTCCAATGATTTTAACAATGGGAATTCAGGGGGCGGGACAGGTGGTTCAAATTTCAACGGAGGTGGAGGGAACCGAGGTGGAGGGAACGGAGGAGGGGGGAACGG
>JAHZNA010004168.1:0-11425 GCA_027743935.1 Sinodicranocentrus sp. ZH6
AAAGTATGGTTTGATATGAGAATGAAAAATGGGAGAAAAACACGCTCTTTCGGAATTCCTCAATTTTGTCGTTTCTCCGTCCTTCCTTTCCACTTAAAACCATCATCCGGTAGGTTGGCGGTGCATTTTAAAACTGGAATGCATATAAAATACTTATCGCTTTGTAAAGTTTTCAAAGTACGTTTCCCCAACTGCATGGACGGTTTATAGGTGGACAAAAAACGAGCCACTTCTTCCACTCCATGCAAAACGTGACAAGAAAAATCAAGCAACACTAGATAACTTAAAACTGTTTTTCCAGGCCATATTTTTCTACTCGTAGGAATGCACTATTTTGGTGCACTTTTTACTTCATCATTATTGTTCCATCGTGTTGAACAAGGCAAATAACGAAGTGCAACGGCTTCAACTGTAGTGCAACCAATGCACCATTATTGTCTGCAATCCTTTCTCTAAACAATTCATTAAGGTGCGTTCAAGCCTTTGTTCTTTATGGTGAGAATGCACGCACACACATACCACACACAGGCAGGCGGAAAACATGCATTATTTTTACTGGAGTGTACAAAAATCCTCACAAAAAAGAGCTACAACGGCTTTCCCCATTATTTTCATGTTTTCAGGCATGAAACCAGCTATAAAAGTGTCTTTGCAAGTGCTAGATACTACGATTTTTTCATAGAACCGAGACGTAGTCAGCTTGTCGTATCGCATCAAGATATAAAGGAATGTGATGGTGTGTGGTTGATGTAGTGGTGCAAATGCACTTTTGAGGAAACTCATACATACAACAGCTCTTCATTTCATATTATGAAAGATGCAGATACAAAGCTTTTGTTTTTAAGAAAACAGTAAATGCTAGTAGAAAAAACCGCAGGGTTTATTACACCATAGGTATATTCTAAATACTTATGTATGCCATTAGGATTGAAGCGTGGCTGAATGATGATAAAAAGGCATAAAGGAGCATATTATGCGTCTTTGCGATAGCTTTCCATTTCCCCCAAAAAAATTCCTTCGAAAAGTTTTTGTTTTGTGGATTTGGTAAGCTACAGAAACAGCTAGGCATGAAGTTATTGTTGTTTCGAATAGAAATTATCCAATTTTAAGACTTCAATCCCATTCCGTTCCGGATGCAGTAATAGTCATTTCCAAATGGATTGCACTGCACCCACCATCTATACAAGAAAGCTTGTCCACAGTCTAGTGCAATATCAAGGTAAAGCAGACTTTGAGCTTTATCACTTGCCGCTGGAAAAGGGTTTATAAACTTTTTAAGTAAGTAATTACGATGCAGTATCGATTTTCGTTTGCTATTATCCAGCGCAAAAGGAACAAAGTTGGTTTATACAGTCTCAAATGAAATGCTACAGTATAGAAAATCCTTTTTTTGTAAGTTTTCCTCTCCTTTCAGAAAAGTCGGTAGAGACTCTCGTCTTTCAACCTTCTCCAGTGTTTCCATTTCTGGAAAGAATGGGCTTCTTTGAGAAAAGTGGGGATGATGATGCCAAAGGAAACCTGACTAGACTGCAATTTTTGCACTCACTAATAATGTGTGGGATATTTCAGAGAAACAGCGAAAGATTAACTGACTCGTTTCATCTATCAACACAGCTTCCACCCATTTTTACCATAAGGCTTACCATCCAAAGAGATAGCTCATACTCAGGATCGACATTAGCTGAGGATGAGACACAGAATCATAATGACTAAGATGACACCCTGCTATCATCTTTGGGAACGTGGCGGTGGTAAATATAAAAAGCTTTCCAGTGTTCTTTCATATCGCAGTTGTGAGAGCTTCACAACTCGTTGCTGGTTGACTATACATATAAACATGACATCGCTTCAAACTAAACTTCCTGTCTTTGGAAATGCCTGTGATAGCGCTAAAGAAGGGAGAATAACGTAGGAGTAAAAAATACCTTATCAGGAATTCGGTTCACATACCTGGTTTTGCTGACTAGAGCCGTCTTGCTGGCGAGTAACTCATTCACGGTCAGACTCGGAGTGAAGATTAGCCTGCGCTGGTGGATCCGTGCGTCTGTGGTGAAAACATAGGGCGTCGAGGCTCTCTCATTAAAGGAGGATGTGTTCTCCATCTAAATTTTATTAATTTGTTGTCAAAACAGACTGTCTACATTCTCAAAGGTTGCTTTTAATTATTGCGAGGAAGATTTAACATTAAGTTTGCGAGAAAGATGATTATAAGTTGCAGTCAATCTCAGGCGCAAGTTTTAGGTACGTATAATCTTTAGCCAAAGTACAATCTGTACAGGAGAAAACCTATGGAAAACTCTCCTGACCTTCAAATGAAAAAAAACCTTAGCTTGTATTTCTGAGCTCCTAAATCCTTATGAAAATCACCTCAAATAGAATAAACCCGTGGCTCATACTACATCATAATAGTAGGTTCCATATGTGCTCTTAAACTTTCAGAAATTCTGGTTATTCTCGAGAAATCTGCGCTGGGTTTTATTAGCTATGTCTGCAAAGCTAATAAAATGGGATTAACTTCCATTTTTTCAATTCCCCAGCCAGCCCCAGCAGCAATGCTAAAGTTCACTAAGTCCTTTCTGGCCATCATTTCATTTCTTTTCAATTTAGTGGACACAAGTGGTCTTTATTCTTTATAGTTATGCATTACTTCACCGTATAAAGACTGGACCAATAATCATTTCTTCTAGTAAAGTAGCCTTTTAGTAGATTTATTATAACAAGTCAGCCCCATGAATCACCTTGCACCATGCCGTGACCCCACAAGTTATAGACTGCATTCTCCTAAGTGTGACTAATGGAATGTACAGTGTCCAACCCCTCTCATAACATTTTGGCGATTCTTTTGCCATACATGCTTTGAGTTTGAGAAATTTCTGGCAAGTCAATCAAACAGACAATGGGAAAAGAAAAAAGGAAGGAAATGGAGTAAATCCGTCTTTTTTCAACAACCCCCTTTATTTTATTTTTTCCGTGGACACGGATGTGTGCATTTTATGACAGAACCAGGTTTTAGACAACTCTGAATAGTATGAAGGAATTAGATTGGCTACCTTCTATCATGTATACCTACAACTGCTATAGTTTTACTGTTGAAGTTTGTAAATCATCCATTTGTTCAAAACTACTAAAGCATCCATTTCATATTATTTGAGTCCTAGGAAATACCAAGTCAATTTGACGCTTGTCATGCATACAAAGGTAACACGGCAAATTGCATTGGATACTAAGGAGCCAAATCATATTACGTAAGACGGTCATGTTGACAGTGAGAAAAATAAAACGAAAAAAATCTGAAAAGAACGTCACACGAGACTTATATGAATATTCTTTCCCGAGAATGTGTCTCAATGCGTGGAATAGAGATATAATGCAAAAATAAAGCATAACAACACTACAGACTTTTATACTGCTGCAAGCATCATTGTCATTGCTGCAGTCAACAAGGCGTAGCAGTATGCTCCCTCAGGAAATTGATGGAAATGTCATGAAAAATTATATCGCATGAAAGCGTAATAAAATGACACTACAAGGAATGGGAAACCGGGAGGAATGAAAGAAAGCAGATAAAATAACATCTTGCATTGCACTGCATTCACTCCGACTTTTGTTGTGCACATACGTATATCCAAATGCAGTAGAATATGGAATGAATAATACTCTTGAAGAAAGTGAGAAATGCTTCAAGCATGAATAGAGCGGAAGTGGTTTGTTGTGTAGCTTTTTTTTTCTTTCATGCATTTTATTTTTCTTTTCTGTCGACGAAACAGCCGCTTCCCTGTTATGTGTCTCAGCATTCATACAGAATACAGATGGAAAGTTTGTGCACATTATTTTCTCGCTTACATGATGACAACTATGATGTCTTTATTACACTTATGCTTACCGGAAATATCCTTGGTTTGATACAATTCCGTACATTCTCTTCCAAGAACTTGGTCGCCAGTTCTGCCATGGAAAAACTTGGTGAGGGAATTCCAGATTGAGTTTCCACTCTACTCGTTCGAATGACTGTAACACTGTTTTTGGTACACTTTTTGGGAGAAATCTGCTCATAAATACTGCTAATTGAATTTGTTTCCGTATCACTTTTCACACACACTGACGCCGACTCTTCGTCATTTTTGCAGATTCCGCTTTTCAACTTTTCCTTGGCAGAGGAAAACTTTCGCGGTGGTGGTAGTGGAGGTAGTGGTCTGTTTTGTACACCAATTCCCGGCGTCTTTGCCAAATTTCGAGGAGTCATATTAGCTTGAGGTAGTTTACTGTGAAACTGACTTTCGTTTATGATGGAATAATGACAGGGATTTTGTAAGGGCGGTGATGGTACAAACGGGAGTGGAGTGTTTGCTCGTATTGGTACAAGTGATGCCTTATGAGGTACCATTTTATACTCTGATTGGGATTTTTGGAAAAAATTGGGTTTATTGCTCTTCATGTTCTGCATTTTGCAGAATTTTCACTAAAAAACACAACACTTTGAAAAAACACAATTTTCTCAAGTAGACAGACAAGTTTGACAAGGATTTTGTGTGATGTGAGTCATGTGCTTCCAGATTCAAAACTAAAAGTACAACGCAACTTCTGATTTTCTGTGCCAAACCAGACAAATGGGGAGCGAACACTTGATTTTCATATTATACGAGAGATTCCATGAAAATATCTTTAGGAAAGAAATAATCTCCCTCAAACATAAACATCCCTTTCACCCCCAACGAAAATGTACAGAGCATGAAATAACGGAGAGGATCCAATCCACGAAAAATTGTATTGGTGATGATGGTCCACTGATTCGAATCGAAATCGCAGTTTATCTTCCCTCAGAGAGAGTCCTATAAAATAAGAAAATAGGCTCAATTCCATGTGATATTTTGAGTCTCTACTGAAGTTTCTTGTGTTTGTGTCCTCCGCTAACTATGACTCAACAAGATGTAATAATGATATTGTGAATGAAAAATAGTCGTAGTTAATGGGTTTTAAGGGAATGACATCTACACCACGTACGGGCACGCTGCTTCAACTGCATTTTATGAGTTTTTCAGCTCACCCACTGCATATCATTTTATATCCATGCGATACCGATACGGGTTCATGTGAGATTGCATGGATGGATTAGACTGGAATGAGATTCCTCCTCCAGTGGGACAAAAGCAGGGAAAGGGTCCGTTTTACTACTTCACCCAGTTTACTCTTTTCCCGTTTTACACTCGTCATTCATTTGTAAAAGAGCCCTGGCTTCCTGCTCGTCCTCCAATGTTTCAACCTACATCATGCACGCAATTCTTGTGTTGATTTGTAGAGAGACATCAAGTAACCACTGCTTTACGCAGTTGTAAATAAAATACAGCTTTTTATTCAAAATAAGGTTTGTGGAACTTTCAAATCCTTTCATTGAGCACAAGCCTTGCAATCCTACTCTCCCTTTGTTGTACTTATTTTACTAGCTTGATGACTCGGAATGATGGAATTATTTATTAAACTCTCCATGCCATGAACTGGGTTATAAACTAACTTGATAAAATTAATGACAAACGCAGGATAGATGAAAGAATGTTTGATGACTAGTGTTTACAGTTGACTTTGCTCAAAGACGAGAAAACACATTCAAAAGGCTTCCACACAACGTTTACAACGATCGCACATTTTCCACCGTACTTTTTATGGATGCTGCATGCAGAGTGAAAGAGATTGTTTAGATGTGCGTACTCATAACCAATCAATGACACCACTGGTTGGAGTCGTAAAAAATTCCAAGTCTGATTACGATTCCGCCCGTAACGTGCGCCCCTTTGTTATATCCCGTTCACTCATTAAAACTCTGAAATCCATTTTAATAATTCAAGTTTATGGTCTTCCGTGCTGCAGGGAAGTTGAGGGGTGCGAGCATTTAGAAAAAATACAAGGGACAAAATTCAATCGGTACTCCAAATATAGCAAGATCTTCCCTGACAGAATAATACTACGAAAGTGCTTAATCAAGTAATACAGCCTTGGGGCGAAATGAAATTGGTCGTGTTTGTGGGGTCAAGCCCAAACCAGGAAATTTTAAGGGAAATTTCCAAATAGAAACAAATGGACATATATATAGTAGAGGTGCTAATTGTCAATTATTTTTCAATCTATCTATCCAAATAAAATCCTGCTTTACAGAGCATTTCATCTACACGCAAACCCTTTCAAAGGCTATATTTGTTGAAGCAAAAAAATGAACTGAAATAGGAGAGGTCACAAGAGCAATTTCCAGTTAAAAGCTTACACATGTCGCACTTTTGGAATGAAACGTGTCTGAAAGTGCTCACTCTATTGCGATGCAATCCTATATGGATGCTTTTGTGTAAAGCGCATCACGTGTAAGATGCATTAGAGCGTTCCCTGTTTCCCATACAGTCAAAAAAGCCCCAAAATGCAACAGCCTCCGGCTGGAGGCAGGAACGTAAATTGTTATGCTAATAAATCATAACTGTTTTCGTTCCGTCCTTTCCATCTTTCCTCAAACACATTGAGGAAATATTGAGACGAATGCGTTAGAATAGAACTGTGAGTGAGCAGAGTTAGAGCAAAACAAAGTGGCTGTATCCGATCCCTTGTTTTTTGTTGGATGAACAAGTATAATATTATGAGCTGGGGTGTGTTGCACTGCACAATACTTCAATATACACTACAAACTGAAAGTTGCTCACATGATGATGCATTGCTTAGGAAAATAAACATCAGACTGTATACAGTTGCTAAATCCTATGAACCCAGAGGACGATCTGGTGCTTGGGCTTAATATAATTTAGAAATTATAAGTTGCACAAATGTACAATGCATCGAGCTCCTGCACTCTTTCACTCAAAATCCTTGTTAGCACGTAAAGCTCTCAAAAACGCGATGGAGAGACTCCAACACGCAATACTATACTTTTTAGTGACTTATGCCATATAAGGAAAATGTAATGAAACGACAGCAGAGACAGGAGGGAGATTTATTGCTAGAAATGAACATATTTCACACATTTATTAAAACAGTGAAAAGGAAAGCAGCCAGAAAACTCATAGTTATTCAGATATGTATTCAGCCCATTTTATAGATGTCATGAAATATGAAAATCTAGTTCGTGCTTATGCTTTTGTGCACCAATTTAAGAAATGGCTTTGTATTTTTTTTAGGAAGTAGCACTGCAACCTGCAACTTGTACGATTTGTTCCGTGTAGAACTACCCCCGATTAGCTTCTCTACCGAATATCCAACTATAGATCACTGTCACTGCAATACACACATTGTTAACAGTCACCACCTTATGTCACCGGCCAATTAAAAGATTAAATTTAACCAACAGTTGTTGCATGTATTTTGTCAAAATTTGACAAATCTGTCACGTCCTATTTTCAAAAACAAGTGCACTTACAACTGTACAAGAATCTTCATGATTTGGACGGTTTCTGACTTTGTTTTCCGAAAATCCCGAAATATTTTGATTTAAAGTGTATGCACATTTTCTTCCCTTCCGTAAGACTAACAAAGATCAGGAGAGCGGATCGATGAACTTATTTTAGAAACTGGTGAAGTAAAACTGAAAAAGGATGACGGCATACCAGGCTAAAAATTTACAGATGCATAGATTCTATGTTCCTATACATTCCATTAGCTCCGGAAATGGTTGAATACTTCCAGGCAGACTCAAAACTATGAATGTAATGTTTAGACATATTAACGCATACACTTTCAGGCCGACGCGGACAAAAAATCTTAAGTGAAATAATGCATACACAAAATTGAGAAACAAGCTGTTGCAGTTGTAAAGATTAAGACTAAGATTAAGATCAAAGGTTTGACTGATGGAGGAGCAGCGGAGACTAACAAATACTTGTAAAGACTTGTGGAGATGTACATATTGCATGCATATTTTTGCTCATTTCATGGCAATCAGTAGGAGCATTGCAATGCCTTACAAGCGTATAAAACGACCAAAGAATGTGTTCTCCTGAGCATTACATTACATCGTCTACAATCTACTGATCTACATCATTCACGCTCAAACATAAAGGATTTCCTCAGTATTGATATCAACTAGCTTGCCAAGAATGGCTGTAAACTATATCAGATAGGAGTACATTTGTATTTTATATAATAACAATGTTTTATTATTTTCCATTTCATTAGACAACAGTCAGTGTTGACTTGTGCATGTGTCTAACATTCCCTCTTTCTCTTTTGCATGTTTTCTCAAAGAGTTTACGGTAGCTGATTAAAATCTTAGAAAAGCAAGGAACAACACTTGGAACATGTTACGTATTGTATAAAAAAAACTGTTTCGTGTGCTCTTGAAAGAGGATGAATCTCAAATTGCTTGTTGCAAAGGCAAAAGTCGACATTTCGGAAATTAAATGAGGAAAGAGGTTACGGATCCGATGTCGGCAACCCGCCTACAACAAGTTAACAGATATGTATTACAAAATGTGTTTCCGTGTTGTCACATGTGCTCAACCATTTGTTTCTTGTCATTCCTACTCCACTTTTTCATTATATCATCTGGAATTTTCCAAAAAATGACAAGCAACACACTGCATGTAACCGCTGCGTTTCAAGAATGTTCCATATATAAAAGGAATGAGATGTCGTGAAAGGTAGATTTAAGTTGAAATATATTAATTGTGTCGTCTGAATCAAAATTCTATGCATCTTGTGCTAAACAGATGAAGTGCGAAAGTTTTGTAAGCTGGAGCAAATTTACAGTTTAGCATTTTTGGCGTACGCTAAATATTTTCATGGAACATCAAGAAGAGTGAATGGAATTTGGGTCTTTTCCAAAGACAGAAACCCTTCATTCGTATATCTTCAAGAACTGCTCTCCTCGAGATACCTATTAATTTGGAATGAGCAGATTGGTAAATAATCTGTGAAAGAAAGAACTCAAAGTTAAACAACTTTACAAAAAATAATCCTATAAAATAAAATATATTCACACCACATAAAACATCAATCCTTTAAGAATCCAAATATCATATCATATAACACCCATTTAAAAAATTGAAGTGATAATAAAATAGTAATAAACTAAGTTGAATATGCTCCATAATGGCCATAATCTTAGCCAAACTTCTGAGCTGAACATGAATCTTACAGAATCCTGCAAGCAGTAGTGAAACAACTTTTTTGCAAGATCCCATCAGCCTAAGATTCCGGCCAAAGTACTTTCAATAGATACATAATATCTACAATTATATCCAACTCAGGATGATTTTAAAGTTAATTAAATACGTATGCGGAAGTGAGAACAACATCCAAAAGTAAACTCGAGCCCTCTTTTGTGAACAACGGTATACACACCGTATATAACCTACTCACAAAAAACCCTTAAATGATGGATGATCTAATACTGGAACGGAATAAACTTGAGGTGTAAACCCGGAATCAACTCGATACTCGAGGTGTAAAATGTAACACGTGTAATACTAATACTTATAGCTTGCAAACAAAGCGGCAAACGCTACCTTGTTGTCATATTTTGTACTTGTTATTTGTAATTAATTTAATGCAAATATCAGATAAAAGAATTTTATTGATCTTCACTGTCTATTATTATAAGCATGCAGTTCATGTTGATATAAATCACAGCCTACAGTAACTATTTGAGGAAATTCATTATCATAAAAAACCGCGTAGCAAAAACAAGTACTTATAACTCATGACTTATCTTACGTCATTAAGAACACTTTAAAATCATTAAAGGGACAAATGATCCAGTTATCAATCAGATACACACATTTTGACATGCAATAAAATAAACTCAGAAACCTCTCAATAGCCATAAAATGTCATTATATGCATCATAACAATTCTGTGTCATTTTTATGAAGTTTATTAATCTCACTCAACAGTAGTGTACACGAGATTTGAAGTGGTTTTCATTCGAAACTCCCATGTTTGCACGTAGTTGTGCAAACTTTGTCAACAAATTAAATGATACATAAATTGACCACATACGTGTACTTGTTTGACTGTGAGTTCATTGAGAATGAGCAATAGAATAGAAATGCATAATTACCTAATTATTTTATAACAGACAAATGATTTTCTATTTACCTGATAAAAATGGATTAATTGCACGATTTAATTAATTGCTAATATTGTGATCACCTTGCTTTTGTGTCGCTCGCATGTTCGGTCTGTGATAAGAAAGAAAAGAGTTCCTATATAAAGACTCGGTTCCAACTTAGATTTTCAGTAATTACCTTGAGATCAAGTTTTATTGTCATTTATAACCCTAATCTTTCTTTCTGCTATAGTTTATTACGACATATAACGTTCAATTTTGGAGTTACACAATATGAAGGTCTTAATTACTCTTTTGATCGTGGCATTCCTTGCAGCTGCATCAGGTACGTCACGTTCTGACAAATAAGGCAGTTTTCATTTTATCGTAATTCAAAGAATTAATAAAAGTTAATGACAACCACAATATTCTACATGATCTAGCGAACCCTTTAGCACTGGATTTGTACGACTGTGCCGGTAAATCCGACGGAAACTATCCTCATCCCATTGACTGCACAAGATTTATATCGTGTTCAAATGGGCTAGCCTATGAGATGGATTGTGGCATTTGTAACGCTGATCCTGTACTTTGTCCTCAAGGCAGATTGATCTTTGACGAAGCCTCAAATCAATGTCTGTATGCCAATGAAGCCGCTTGCAATAATAATCCCGCTTAAAACATTCCGTACTTAGTATATAATAAAAATGTAAATTACTTCAAACAGCAAAATTATGTTTCGATTAAAACTGACATAATTAAGAAGAGGACTTTACACACTGAGGTAAAAACTACTTTAAGGGTCTTTGGGACTACTTACCAATACGACATTAAACCATACTTATTTCCTGAGTGACTCAAATCAGCACATATAATTCACTAATATTCTCACTAAAAATAACACAACGTTAACTGCATGTTCGAAAATCTCATAGAGTATACCAAGCACACCTTTTGTGCATTTTGGGGAATTTATTTTCTTTGCAGGTCGAATTCAAAATGCGCATCAATATGAGATTCAATCATTGTGAATGAAAGGGAGATTCTAGGAAAGAGAAAAGTTTGATTCTGTTCAATTCGTGCAATAGGTTCGTGGACCAAACTTGTGCTTCGAATTTCAAACTACATCTTTTCAGAATATTTCTCAGAAGTTAAACTTGTTCATGGTCGCACGCGACTGAAATCGTTCACGGAAACGTGCTCAGATGGTAATATTGGAAAATTCCTTCGAGAAGAGGGAGTAATTACAAGTCCTGTTTGTACAGACATGTATGCAATAGTATGCTTGTGCTCATAAATTTACCAAACTACATTTTCCTGTGTTTCTAGTGCAAATACACATGTACTGGATTAATGGGAGCATTCTTGGATTCCCCCTTTACGGATTCCCTCATCATGCAACGTAAACTG
>JAHZNA010004169.1:0-32717 GCA_027743935.1 Sinodicranocentrus sp. ZH6
AAAATTCAAAAATATCGTGTTATATATCATTCTTCAGCATTTTTGAAGGGGAATCAAATGCGCTCAATCTATAAGGTCCTTCAGCAGCAGCCTTTTTGATTATTCGTGAATGACTAGTTGCTAATGTTTTTCAGCAAATTTTTATCACATTTAAACTTTGTTAGACTTGTTAATTAGCTACTATTTAATTAAACAAGGGCATTTATGTATATATGTGCTTTTTGCATTATCTGACACGATAAAAGTGCATGAAGTTTAAATATGACTTTTCAATCTTTCCGGAAAAAGACGCTTGTTTTATTTGTCCCGTGAGGATTGCAAACATTAATGCTACTAGTTACCATTATCCTTTCATTGGTTATCATGTTGACCAAAGTATTTGTCGTCGCTACTGCAAGTAAGTGTGCCTTATGCACAAATATATTGCTGGGTAACCAAATGCTTGTTGGAAACAAGAAAAATCCCAAGCAGCAAGAAACCAAATATTATGTTTCTTTATATCCCCGTTCCATGGTAGTCTACATGTTGCATTTATCAATTACAACCCAATAGAATTGTCTAATTATGCCTTATGATTTTTTCGTGTATAGTTCAGTTGATTCACTCTATTTAATGTTGTAGTGGAGTTCAGCCAGCAAGTTTCTACGCAACCCAAAGCAACCATACAATTTCACTTGTAAAAGATCATGATGATTAATCCCGAAAAAATCTCTGGGACAGCCACAAGCTCGTCCTTGCTACCAGGCCGTTGTCACTGTAACCAAGGTAGAATTCATGCGGAGTGAGAGATACACAGACACAGACAGAGTGCGTCACCTCACTCCGACAATTTGCTTTCTCGGGAGGAAGCTTTCTTAAAAGTTCAATCTCCTTTTAGACATGAGGTTCTTCTAGGCCCGGAAACGGGCATTCTAGACTTTCTTTTGAGGCACTTTTACTTCTCTTCTAGACATCTTTCCACTCTTGTAACAAGTCACAAGTTCCCCCAGTTTATGAACAGCTTACTACCGTTACCCGACTTGGAATTAATGGGGGATACTTTTTACAGTGAAATGATAATATGCAAAGGAAATTAATAATTTTCAATATCATTCATCTGTGCACAAACAAAGAGGAAAAAAGAGAAGAGTCCTTTATGGTGCCAATTTGTTTTCTCTTCCTAAACCAATCAGCAATGCAAATGGTGGAGCGTCATCAGAGATTCCAAAAACTCCAACTCACGCTACTCTAGCAAGTCAATAAACTATTGTTACCATTTCATTATAGTGGCACGGAAGAAGACTCCTCCATTTTGCTTTTGACTTAAAATACACACCGTTGCTTCTTATCCAACAAGAACATAACCCAAACACTTTGACAATGACATCATCAAATATCCTCTTGATAGTAGCCCTGCTTGGAATGTCGTGTAAGTATAGCTAAGCATTTTTATGAAAATTTTAGTCCACAAAATTTAAACGACTTTCCTTGATGGGGATATTTTTCAGTTACACATTGTCATGACGAAGATGAGCCTGCTAATATTACCTTATTGGAAGAGCCTTATCCAAATACTACAAATAATACAAATACTACAAATACTACAATAGAATTAGGAGGTGAATCCCACCTTCATTCTGTCCCGGTTACAGAGACACTTATCACTGGACTGATCAACCCTCAAGAAGTTCTTTTCGCTGGAGGGGATGCCACTAATCCTTACCCAAGAGCACTGGCAGCGGCAAGTATACATTATTACAGTCCATGGGAAATGGGGACCTATGATGTATGGCTAATTCTAATTCAAAGAATATCAAATACCTGCTTCTAATTCCATCTCGTAAAATAATTATTCAACATGACTTCCAGCTCCTAACGGATATACACTACGGGCTTCAATACGTACTGCAGACCAACAATAAATGGACATTTGCACTTCACGGTGGATCACACGCAGCCATATCTGCAATAATGGATAACTTTATCGAACCAGGGGATACAGTCCTTATACCTATGAATGGCTTCTGGTCTGATATGGCTGGTTTGGCTGCACACCAATTTGGTATTATTTAGTTCCTCAGTGTCACACATCTTTTTGTTCTCATCGTTAACAACGCTTTAGTAAGATTTACTTGTTTTATAAAACTAGGCGCACATGTAGTCAATCTCACTAGAGCTACAGGAGACAGATTGAGTTTGAACGAGGGGACAAAATTAGTGATTGAACATTTACCAAAAATCCTTTATCTAGTGCATGGCGACAGCACAGTTGGAATAATACAATCTTTGGAGGGATTTGGGGAATTGTGTCGTCGGTAAATATTGTTCTTTGTTCTACTTACAAATATCCAATAATATGGAAATATTTATTAAATCTTACAGTCCACCACGCATTTCTTCGTAGATACAACTGTTGTCTAATTGTTGACGTTATTGGAACTGTGGGACAAATCCCAATATTAATGGATGAAAGGAAGATAGATGTTGCCATAATGAGTAGTGACAGGGGTATAGGGGCAATATATGGTTTGTCAGCAGTTTCCTTCTCACCACGCGCTGTGTACAGATTAGAATACTGCCAAATTAATTAATTGTAAATGAAGAGAATGGGTTTTAATTAATTGTACAACTTTTATAGGGAAATGATAAAAAGCAGGAATACACCTACAAGGCTTTACCATATGCAAATGGAACGTCAAGCACATTCCTGGTTTTTGGAGAAAACTAATAGAACTCTTCACAACACTTACCTTCATCCATTATCCTTTCCTTTATTGTACTCACTGCGCGAAGCTTTAGCAAGTATTGCAGACGAAGGGATTGAACAAGTCTGGGAGAGACATCGACTCACAAATGAAGCTTTTATCAAAGAAGTTCAAAAGTTGGGTTTAAAATACTATTTCAAAAGACCTACCGACAAATTACCTGGCATCACTTTCCTTGATATCCCTAATGGAAAGGATGTGCTTAAAATGGTCGATTATATTTTTACAAAGTATGTGAGAAAACTATATTGAAATGTGATGAGAACCTAAATATTAACGAATATCTTTGCAGGACTTGATTGAGCATGCTTGGGTTAGTTTTCAGATAGAGATATCACCAGGGGCTATCTATAACTACGGAAAAGTGATTCGAGTCGGACTTTACGGAGTAAATGCACATGAAAGCGCGGTGACAAGAGTAGCTAACGCTTTGCATCAAGCACAAGACGCTGAGGAGACAATGCATCAAGTAGTTTGGAATCATACAAACCAAGAAAATACTACAAATACGAATACTACCGCTACTCATATTAATCATGATAATAATGCTAGTAATATTCATTAAGTGACCTTTATGAGCTTATTTATGGGATTTAGAGTTTGTGATAATGTATGTGGTTTTTTGTCGGTATCAAATTGACCACTGTTTATTTTCCATTTTCATACTACTTGGCTAATTTGAAACTAATCATACTACTAAGCTTAGAGCTAATTTTAATAACTTTTTTGCTATATGCTAGTTTAAAATTAGTAAAACATTTGATATTTTAAGAGAAATACATCAAGAAAGATTTTTTTTGTGAAATATAAACATCTCTTCATGAAATTTTATACTATTTTTTTGGCTTAAAACTTAGTTCTATTAAAATCTGAAGGCACACATATATATCTAACCATACACGTAATATCAATTATAATTTCATTTTACGCTACTTGTTTCGTTGCACGGTTTCATTTCTCTTGGAATTTATAAGCTCATTGAAAATGACGAGAGTGGGATTAAAAAGATATTTTGTAAGTATTTTTTTTTGTAACATGCATTGTCATTAAGTTTCAAGGTTATATTAGAGTCGTCCATGCAGTATAACAACAAGCATTAACCACTTTCTCCACTAGCGAGAACATTGCATCTCCCAACTCTGAAGGGGAAATATTGGCTTGCTGTCGCTTCTCCCCTGAGGCTTTATTTTTGTTGCCGTCTTTGAAAACAACGAAAATGTCACAAGAACTCTTGTCCATGTTTACCTCCACCATTATCATGGATTTGTGAGCGTCCGGAGTGAAAATGGCGAGTTGGTGGATTTGCTGGTCGGAGGAAACAAATTCACGATAGTTGAAAGGACTGCTGCTTTGGCCACTGGCCATAAGAACTTTGATAAGTGTTTGGTAAAAGGTGATTGGTTGCTTGAGAAGGTCTTCTAGACGAGGATCGACTTTTCTCAAAGGGACGACTTGAACAAGCTCGAGAAGTTCTTCAAAATCCCAGTAAAAGAGAGGTCCAACTGTTTCCCTAGAGATGATGTCTTCTTTCACTTCCCTTACAGCGCGAGTTCTTTTGATAAGCATTTTGTTCTGGTCGGCTTGCCGTCCTATAAGTAGCCGCTGCCAGAGAAGGTCTCGTCTACAATCTACAGCTGCTTTAGTGACTAAAGTTCGAATGAACTGTTCCATCGTATCTTTCTGCTCATCGATGATTTTCTGCATCATTTGCTCATGTGAGGAGAAATAGCCCATGTACCTAACTTTTTCCTCGCGGATTAAATCCGGAATGGCTTGCTTTTTGGAATTGGACCCATTCCCACCAGCCCCTCCTCCTAAATAACTATCAATGTCATGAGGATAGTATGGGGATTGAGGAGGTGGAACGAGTCTTGATGATCCAAAGATGTTGCTTTGCGTCAAGGCACACTGTAAGTGACGAGTGCAAAGAGGTTCGGGAGTGTTCACTTGACATAATCGCCCAGAATTTGGTTCATTATCTCCTTTCGGGTATAAATCCCTTCGGCTAGTGAGCACAATATAATATTTGACACGGAGTCCTTGGTAATCTGGAACAAAGTCACGACTAGCAGTGGGATAATCATGGGCGATTACCAGAGTCAAATCGAATTCGTCGGATTGCGTTTCATCCTCCCTATCCCGGTATGAAACTTTTCTAGACATGTTGTGCACCAACACATACTCATTTACAGAATCTGATGAAATATTTTCAGGAGAAAATGGGGTTGTCGAAGGGGTTGGATTATTGCTGTTGAGCGGAGTCATTCGAATTACTTTCATTCTGTAGTACTTATCATGGCCAAGAATGTAATTGAAAAGTACTTGAGATGGAGTGCTGACCTCGGCCAAGGTAACCATACCGATGTGAACTGCATTTCTCGAAAAGTTGGGACACTTTGGGTAATACGTGATGAAGTCATCAAGGAAGCTGGTAATGTGATAACCAATTTTGAAAAGAAGCTGTCGTCTAGATATGTAGAGGTACATGGCGCGAAGATGAAAGTCGTACATGAAGGAATGGAGATGAGTGAGGATTTTCATTTTTTCACATTCATCCACAAACTGAACAGCATTTTGAGCATTAACAACTTTGCTCTTTGGTCCTTTCGGAAAAATCCTTTTTGCTTCGAGAGCGTGAATCTTACAGTAGAAAAAAGGAGGTACGAGACCCACTTCAATGACAATGATACCTCCAGGCAGACATCGCTGCAAGAAGTGACACATTTTTTCATCATCTCCGTCTCCATCTTCGAAGCCACTTGAAGCACCACCAGATACACTACTAGATCCTCCCACTGCATTCATACCTATTCCTGAATCAGGAGTGGGAACAGGTGGAGGACCAACCACGGAAACACTTTCACTTCCTACTCTCTTCCCTCCCCCACTGCCAGACAAGCTTCTCATCAAAAGAGGTACCTTGATTCCACCAGGTGACGCCGTACCAACGGCTGGAGAACTATTTGAATTTTGATTACTCCCTTTACAATGTACCGGAACAAATCCTAGCGTTTGTAAGTATTGCATGTATTCTTGAAGGAAAAGCCGACACAAGACAATGTGCCAAGGCTCGTCTGACTTTAGCTTCATCACAGAATTTTGCAGTTGCGACATTGTCATCCCTGACGGCTGAGGAGGGGTTCCTTCCATATCCTTTTCAGAGACTTCAGGTAAGAACAAGTTCATCATTCCAGAGTGATAAGAGCGACTTCTATTTCGAAGAGAGAGGGAACTAGCTTGTGAAGCTTCGGAACCATGACGAACTCTTGGCAGCCCAATTCCTATAGATGCTTGATTTGGAACAGTAAGTCGAGATGGGATTGACTGGAAACGTCGACTGCTGCTACGATTCCGTCGAATTATCCCTCCAGCTGAACCACAATCTCTAGTTTGCGCTACGGAAGCTCTCCAACTGCACATGATAAAGATTTTCTCATCGTAAAAAATTATTATGCAAACAATTAAATGACATATAAATGACGTTATCTTACGAAGGAAGGAACATAACAGGTGTCAAACAAAAGTGAATCGTTCTAGCTGCCTGTTTAAATGACTCAAGAACTTGAGTGGTTATAACATTGGATGCGCTGGGTCCTCGTGTAAGCCAATATTGGAAGAAAGTATTCTCCGGCTCTAAAAGTTGAAGCAAATATAATTTAAAAATCATTCATTTTTCTAGCAATTAATTACAATAATGAATACCGGGAAATACCTTTAACTTGATTATTTAAAATGTGAAGTAGCTGCCGCCCATGTGTATCCACAGGATTATCCCCTACAGGTTCTGGCATACCAAGTAAATTGCAAAGTGGGATATTTCTATAAAATTCGCCCCAAGGATTTGTCGGCTTGACAGTAGCTACTAGCTGTTTTCTATTGCCTACTGTGCCCCTCCTTTCATACCCTGGTTGCTTGGCAGGTGGTGTATTTAAAATTAAATCTTTCATGTCCACATCTCCAGTGATGAATGGATTTGCGCTCTAATATAACAAGCGTGCATTTGTGTAAGATGCTCATTTTTTGTTGACAAGCTAACTAAATGGAATTAAATGAGTTCATAGAAATTACCAAGGAGGATGTAAAATTGTCAGGAAGAATAGGCTGGCAATAAAATAGTCCAGATTTTTGGGCAAGCAAAGAAGAAAGAAGTCCTGCTCTGGCTTGGATCCAATCGCTGAGACTGGCAACTTGCTCTTGGAGCCGTTCACAGCATTCTTTAGACCAATTGTACACCACAAATTCCACCTGAAATACAAGATAAAAGTTGATTTTTTCAAATACACATGACCAAAATACAAATGTAAATCAAATAGGAATTTACTCAGCTGAAAAAACCTCACCTCACAAGCCGTCACTTTAGCACGAAGAAATCTTTGCCGAGGAATAAGTATCAGAGAATTCCGCTTGCTGTCACGTTTTCCACTCCAGAGCACAAACTCCTTGGCAAAGTTGACCCTAGGGAGCTTCTCAATAGAACCTCGACTACCATCCATGTCCACATTTTCGTTGAGCAGAGGTGGATATTTGTAAAAGTTTTTGAAATCTGTTAGTTAGCAAGAGTTTCATTAGTTTTTTACTATTCAAGCTCAGGATGATAGGGTATTTACCATGTCACAGAAAGTGTGATATACCTTGTGAAGAATGAAGGGAAAACTCAGCATCGCAATTCAAACAACTTTTCCAATGCGCCAAATTCCTCGATACGAAATAGCAAGCATGTCCTTTATCATTTGGCTGGAAACTTTCATTCTTTCTAAATAAATTCAAAATTTTGACAGGATACTCTGCCTCTTCTGTGTGCTCCAATGAGAGTAACTCTTTTTCATGTCGTTTCAACGTGAAGTATTCTGTATAAGTGTCATCTCCACTGTCCAGCCTTCCACCTGTGCTTGCACTACCACTACCACCTCCATCTCCAGCACTCATGTAATCTACCTCACTTCCAATGCCGATGCCAGCTCCACTCAATTTCCAAAATTGTCTGGGTGTATTATCTGGAGCAACTGTGCCAATGATTTTCTCCAGTTCTTGCACAATACATCGGACAGGATAGCGACAATTCAACTGAACCTCGATACGGCGGAGTGAAGGAGCTCCTAAGTTATTCCCATTTTCCACCCATGCATCCAGTAGGTCTGTATAGCTACTATGGAGTTTACCCACTTCACCAGTTTCCAAAGCATTGAGTGACATCTGATGTTGAGTCTTTGTAAGCAAAACTCTCGGTCTTGAACCTTCACTTGCACCTCGGCCCTGGGAGTAAAAACAACTAATGCACACTACTACTCCTATCGCTTATATCTACTATATTAAATCCAATGTCTTACGGAAATTAACGTGATTGGAGATGGTGCTCTGTCTCTTGCCTGCTCTAAACTACCTTCCTCTGTTGTTCGCTTTCTTAATCCTGTCATTAGTAAATTTCCAAGATCGTTTTGAGTCAACTGACACTAAACACATGATACAATAAATACACACACTAAAGCCATACCTGTAAAGCTCATTGATCTCGTTCTCGGCTCGTCATCGTCCTCTGGTCCTCCAACACTGGTGAGGCGAGATGTACTCGGATTTAAATGACTACTCCTCCGTCTCTTTTCTGGAAGAGTCGCGACACCCACGTTTGCTTTTACGGTGTCCTGCTGCACTTGCTGCACATTTGTAGTAGGGCCACTACCATCCATACTGGGGGAACCAGATGAGTCCTCTGTAAAAAGTAGACAACCCAATATGCAGTTAAACATTTGCATGCATAAAATATTTTTAGAAATCCGACTAAATATATTACCATTACCGTTAACAATATTAAAAACCTCATCTTCTTGCAATGAAGCGGCTAGAGGCGCAGTAAGCAATTTATACTCCATTATTAAATCCCATCCAGCATGCTTAATGGCAAGATCAACGTAAGACTTTAACAAGTCCATATTTATCCTTCCCTGTTTCCACATGCTAAATTCGATCATGACTTCGCACACAACTTCCTCATCTCCAACCTCCGTTGTCTCAATCATCCTGGCAAACTGACGAAGCTCACATTCCGAGTCTATTTCTGGATGACGCCATTCCGGGTTGCGGATCAAATTCCCAATCTTATCTGTCAGTGCCATAGATACAATGGCGATACCTCTGTTCCCTGTTCCACCACCACCGGGACTTTGATTGTACATGTAGATACTACTCTGTTCCCCAGCGGAACCTCCAACTGTGATATCGTCCAATCTTGAGTAGTCTTGAAAGTGGTACTTTGCCTTGGTACTGGTATACTTTGGCATGGTAAGAAACTGTAGCAAATTCTGATGCAAGTAGTATGCAAAGGCGGGTAAGTGTCTGGATACGAATCTGCTCAAGGCAAATTTTATCACAGAGTCTGGCATGGTGCGAGGCTCTTGTAGAAAGTGGACATCTTCTGGGGTCAGTTTACAGTGAGGATTTCGTTTCAAAGTTACAGAAAGAATGTCCAACACAGCATCATCCAACTTGTTCCTTAAAGACTGAACAAGTTGATCCTTGATTTCTTCTCCGGCATCTACTATCCCGTGCACTTTTAAAGCGAGAATCCCATCGAAAGCGTCTTCCCTGCTGGATTTCTCAGATTCAGAATCATTATGCTTTCGCCGCATTCTAGACATTGGAACTGAAAACGCTTCTTCACTCGCTAAAGAAGTAAGCTCTGAGTCGGGATAGTCTTCAACTGCTGAATTGGCAGTTGCCGTGTTACTCGTCATTCCCATACTACTTGCGTCCTTGGAAGGGCTTTCAAAAACATCAACACCGCGATAGAAACTCATGTAAAATACGTTCCCTGAAGCATCTCGATACACAAACATGTTCTTCTTGTTGACTACTTCAAATGCAATTAGAGTAGAACGGAGTGTCTGAATTCCACGAGCGAACGCTGTTTTCCCACCACCAGAGCGAAGTCTCGAGTGAAGCTTGAAGGTAGTAACCCATACTACTTTACAGGAAAACATTCCTGGCATAAAGTTTGGCACCATTAGCGTTGAGCTAATGTCAGACTCGCTTTCGAACTTGGTTTGCATGTCGATCAAAATAGGATTCAAGAGTACAGGAGGAGACACGTCTTCCGATACGAGATCAAAATTCTGCGGGTCTCGAATATCATCCAGCTCCAAAAGCGTACTACATATTCGTGTATCGTGAAGCTGCTGAAGGAGCAAGTCTTGGTTGATGGTTCGAATCAATGTGGAAATTACGTCTGTCACTCGGACTCTTAAATTTCTAGAGAAGGTTAGGGTCGTCAAGTCATTTTCATCGTAGCGACAATGATGGTACAAATGAAGTTGTTCTGAGGAAGCCTTCAAAATTATCCAAAATGGAGGCAGCATCCATCTAGGGGTTTGTCCTTGGCCATCATTTTCCTTGTCATCCGCAGATCCGGAGAGAGATCTCCTTCGAGTAACTAGATACCACCACATGCCCTCCTGTTGAAATGTATACTCGTTGACGTTAAGCTTATTGAATCTTGTGAGGAAATTTTGAAACCCTTTGTTATCACTGTGCTCAACAAAAGTAAGGGATATCTTTTGATAAGTGCAGCCCGGCTTTCCAATTGACTTTTCCACGTGACTAGCAATCTTTTCCAAAATTTCGGCGTTAATGTATTCCTCTGTGGAGCGGAAAGATGTAACCTCATCTTCCATCAACCACTCAATTTCACTCATGATATGATCAATGGCTCCAGCTTGACGAAGTGACAGTCTGTCTTTAAAATCCTCAACGTTTAATAGTAATTTCGAGTTATTTCCACTGTTTTCTGAAGTTTGAGCTGAATCCCCTTCGGTAAACACAGGAGGACAACTTTCCACCTTGAATTCCTTTTCAAGTAGATAAGATGCGGAAGGGGCGGTAAGAAAGGTGAGCTCCATGGTTAATTTAAAGTTTTGTGGAGGACCTGGGCTCGGGCTACCACTTTCGTTGGATTCACTAGCTGCTTCAAACTTTAAAGTTTTCATGTATTCATTTGTTAGTTCATCTATGAGAACAAGAAAACGAGATTAGCATCAGTAATTAGACGTTATTCGAAATTGGAATATTTTTAGTATGTAGCTCAAGTGTATACTTACAGTAGCAGGTAGGGATGTCAGTAAGTGGAATGTACCCAGAACAAGTATCCCCTTCCCCATTCTCCCCTTCAAGATGAAACCGACAAGTAAGATAGCTAAACAGTGGAAAGCACAAAGGGGGACAAGAGGACATTGTTATTCCACCTATAGATCCGTGCTCCTCATTACCAACAGTTGATTCCCTTTGAGTTGCTGTTGTGCTTCGTGGAACCGAACTCTTTTCATTTGTTTCATTGTCCGACACCACCAACACAGTGCAAGAAGGTAAAGGTTCGTCTACCGAACAGAGGGAGTCTGCAACAACGCTAAATGAGTCCATGTTATCCTCAAGGTCTGAACTGCATTTGACCATGCCTAGAGCACTGACGTCCTAAAAGATACAAAAACAATGCACTTATAATAATCACACTTATAATAAGAACAATCAGTATTTTTTCATGGATTTTTTTGTACCGAAAATGCGTTGCTATTGGCAATTTTAAAATAGAGCACATGCCCACTTTCCATTGTCGGACTAAAGTTCCTGGAAAGAAGTCGCCGAAATCGTTTTTGAATAAAATGATGGATTGACTCTAGTGGAGTGCAACTTGACAGAGATATATCTTCTTGCCGTTCAATCCCTGCTTCTAATTGTGTGATGGAATCTTTCATTTCCTTATCATGTCTACACACATACTACAAAATAAATGAGATGTTCATAAATACACAAAACCTCGTCATGATATTTATTACAATGGTATTGAAGGAATTATGTTTGCAACCAACTTGAAGAAATTTATGCAGTGGAAACTGAACTCTAGTCAAGCAACATTTTTCAATGACAACGTTAATATCACTAGGATTAATTGGGTAACAACTTAGCAAACTTCGGTACGCACTCCATATGTACGCTTGCAAGTGGGCTTGTTTCATCTGGGTACAATGTGCCTTCAGCATGTCCTCATGTTCGGCAATTTCCAGACGTCTAATGAGATATTAAATATTTACATGTGAAACGTGACATAAATGATAATTTTTTTTCCAAAACAAACTTACTGGAGAGAGCTTTCACTAAAAGACTCTTGTGAAACCGACCTTCCATTAGGGAATATAGAACCTGAAGTAGAACTCAAATCGTCGTCATCATCATCTTCCCCTTCGAAATCCTCATCTGCATTCCCATCCGGTTTATTCACTCTGAAATCTTTAGTCATCTCATCTTTCGAGAGTTTTTTGAAAATCACGTGATCCGTCAAAGATAACAAAGAGCAGCTGTAAGTGAACACGCAGAAGGCTAAAGACCCAATAATTGGCGTTCGACAAGGCACATAGCGGAGACTATCGTCAGCCCCACTTGCAACTCCAGCTCGACTTAAGTAGTCGTTAAGTTGAGAACAGCGTTGAGGATCCGAGCAAACATTGTCATCTAGTTCCCCATCCGACTTATCACTGAGTGTACGCTTGGCTCTCATAAATTGCGCCAACTTTCCGGATACCGTACCTTCAGAAAATGTCTGAGAGCGGACAGTTTGTGATATTTGCTCATCTGCTGAGTTATCAGTGGAAGATGAGGTGGCTTGCAATGGTGCAGCAGTAGTGCCAATTTCTTCGGTTGATTTGTTGTTATCAACCAAGTACTTTTTAATTGCGGGTGCACACTCACCACCTGAAAATGCACGCACGCGTTTCCGACTTTTAAGACAGCTTTGACAGTTGGCCACATGGTCCATTGGAGTTGAGGATGAGGAGGTTGCAGGAATATTAGGTCCTAGTTGATTGGGACATTCTACATTGGATGATGCACCACCACTGGAATTTGAGGCTACTTCTCCACTCTCCAAGTCGAGGAATTCTACATATCTGCTACACCTTGTTTTGTGGACAGAGTCCATATTTTCAAGTTGGAGGAGAAGTAACTTTACATCTTTTAATGACGCCGGGACCAGCGTAACAAGCACGTGGGTGTTGCTACTTGAGCGAACAAAGCATCGCCATTGCACTCCTACATTACGTTGTTTACGTTAATCATCGTGTATTTAAGTAGTAGTTTTGAGTGAATAAAATAATTTTGCTTTTTGTATTGTTTAAACCTTTTCCTTTCGCTGCTACAGAGCTTGGCCATTCTGTCCTACTTTCGATGCCTTTCCTTTGGAGAACAGCTCTTGTGGCAACTTGATGCTGCTCTTGGGACAGTTGAACTTCTTTATCTTGGAAGTCTGCTAGATTAATACACCATTGCTGGTATAGGATGTTATTTGCTCTTTCAAAAAAGGAGCAAACACTGGAATTCCACTCGTTTGGGAATGTTAGGGATAAGTCTATAAAAACAATTTCAAAGCAATGGTAAAAACAATTACCCTGCTACTACTCAAGTTACGTACGACGACCCTGTCATTGTTATGTTTTATGTTACACAGCTGAATGAGGTACCTTGGAAAAAAGATGAAAATAATATTTCTACTTGACCACTTCGCATTAAAATTTGTTTAAGGTCAAATTCAAACGGGATAACTTCTATACTCTCATTTTCTTCAACTGCAGGTTTGTCTGTCGATCTGTTTGGCAAAACCAAATGATTTTAGCGATAATTCTATATACATTATATTTATTCAAGGCGAGGGTACAAAAATATTTTCTCTTACGATTGATTGACGCTGATTAAAAAGGGAGCAGCCTTGTGACTACAAATTCGAACGAGATACTCAAACGTACCCACGAGAGAAATGCATTTGTGGTCCGTTTCAAACATCTATCAAGTAATTAGATACATTTCTCAGTTATGTATTGAGATTTTTAAAACAAAATACTAAATACTGAATAAACTCGTAAACTTTTGCATACCAGCTTTGGTATTGCGGTGTAGTCTAAATTGAAAAAGTTGGGGGAGACATCAGGATGATCTTCGCTCCGAACTACGGCACCACACTGAGGTTCCACCCAACACTCTGTGATGACGAACAAACTATCTTGTGCGTCAAACGAGTCGAATCCTTCAAAATCACTGAGGAATAATTGATATTTTGAAATGTGACAGTGAAACAAACAGATTAATAATTTTACTAAAAAAGAATACATGATATCGATTATGTACCTAGTTAGTGTAGAGGTGGGAGGGAAAACAACAAATTGTAGCACCATTGGGGTAACACTCTTTCGTTTGGAGGCATCATTCTACATCAAAATTACACAGTTTGAGCTAACAAACTTAAAATTGCAATAGTTTATAGAATTTACTGGTAGCTCTTACCTTCATAGGCAGTTCAAGCACCATGTTTGTTATTCCAGATGAAGAATAAGCGAAACGGAAACCTTCTTGAAGTCGCATTCTAAATAATATATAAATTATCATTAGAAGATATCCTAAAGCGCATTTTTGACACCGTCATAAATCTATTCATATTTAACATACTTTGTTACAGTTGCCAGGATTTCGGATGCCCATTTCATACTTAGTGGAGGCAATTCCCCACCAGGAAACCACCATATCCACCTTTTATGCTGGAGGTACCTTGCAATCGTGTTAAAAACTTCTGGCAACATTTGATAACTTGTACTGCCCCAAGGAGCTTGATAAGTAGGTCTGAAACCGAAAGTTGACTGTTTCGGTAGACTAGATTTCCCTTCTACATAACTCGTAAAGAATGCATCTTGAGGGAGAAGACGTCGGCGGAAATCCTCTGGGCTTTTTTCATACCGAATTAAAATTTTCTCCACAGGCTTTTGCACAATTACACAGCATGGCATTTCCGACCACGACGTTTTGTTGACGAGAGGGCTTGCAGTTGCTGCTGCTTTTGCCATTGCAGGAGGATTCATAATTACTCGATACTTTGGAGGATCCTTCACTCTCTGGGGGTACGTTAGTGCAGCAATTTTTTCACGAAATGTGGCCACCGTCCGGTGACGCAAATGACCTGGAGTACCGACAAGAAAGGCCAAGCGTAGAACGACATGTGGAGGTTTGGAGGTTACTCGAACAAGACAAAATGAGTATGGCACCTTATCATCATCTCTAAAATAATAAAACGACATTCCACTTGTTAATACAAGATTTAAATACATCAAGGGCTTTTACATTTTGCTAAATTTTCTTACTTGAACATTAGATACACATAGGACTGATTTTCTAGAAGGACAAAGCTGCTCATGTTCTTAAGAAGTGTGTTTAGCGCCATTACCGCTTGGCGGCACTGAATGACGTTAAACCGTCCAGCGGAGTTTGGCAAATGTAGATGTCTAGCGAAATTAAAGTTTGGATTAGCGTTTTTCGAAAAGTAACAACAAAAATAGAAATTACAGCTCAATGAACCCCTCAATGTAGACTGTCCTTTTGTTCCACGTCACCGAAAACATAACGCAATAATTTAGGTACATATATATATTTGTTATGGTGCGTAGATTGTAAAAATGGAGAAACCTTAACGGATACGTCATGTGAGACGTTAATTTACGTTAATTGAGCTATTGCTCGAGTGCGAGTGTTGTGTGTACTGTGTACTGTGTACGTTTAAAACTTTATATAGCTTTTGACAAAGGCCTAGATTATGGGGCAGTGAGAGATTTTCACAGTTGCGTATGCCTCAATTCCCTTATTTTTTTAACAGCTACATCTTATATACAATGATGCAACTGAAAAATTTGTAAATAGCGCTTTAAGTTAATTTGAGCGAAGACAGTAACAACGAAAAAGCCATGGAGATCAATTTGCTCAATTCCCTTATTTTTTTAACAGCTACATCTTATATACAATGATGCAACTGAAAAATTTGTAAATAACGCTTTAAGTTAATTTGAGCGAAGACAGTAACAACGAAAAAGCCATGGAGATCAATTTGAATACTGGGCTCAACTCAATCAACAATGCTTACTTTGGCAACGGGTAGTCATGTTCGAGAATCACTCCAATCCTGTGCGTGTGCATCCACTTTTGCCATACGGTAGTATCCAAAAGACAAACAGGTTTCCAAAAGTGAGTAAATTGGGGAAAGGATTGTTCACTGTGAAATGCAAATACAAAAAAAAATGTGAAAGGAGCCAAGTTTTATAATACATAAATTTACTCTTGTGATGTGGTGATACGCTCAACAAACTTATTACTTGGATTGAAGTTGTTGCGTAGCACTTGTAGAAGTTCCGCTGCCCCAGTTGAAAAGATGCACTCCATTTTTTAAACTTTCGGGAATAGTATAATAGGCTGGGTTAGAGGAAAAGGAATTTAAATGAACTAGCAGACGGTCGGACTCGGACAAATTTTTTCTCGTTGCCCAAAATCTGTTCACCATCAGTTGTCGGTATAAAGATGAAAAGGGTTTTTTCGAGAGGCAGGTGACATCATGGAGGAAATCATAAGGTCCCTCTAATGACACAACACAACGAACTTTGGAGGGATATCCGGACTCGTCCACTTCTCGAATTATGTTGTCATCAAAGTCCATCGAGTTTATGAGTATTTTGTACTCGAGATGAATGAGGAATTTCCATGGTAGAATAAGCGTCACTTCGGACAACCCAGATTCCGGTGTAGTGATTACTTCTTTAATAGTGAAACCTTCGCGAAGACGACATGACATTACTTTCATGTGATCAACGTGAAGCGTGTTTTCGTACTGCTGCTTTTTTACGATCGGCATGTCTCTCACAGAGAAAAAACATTTATTTCTAGAATTAAATTAGAATAGGTCAAGTTGACTGGTAATAGAAGAAAAGTAAAGCATCGTGAGTAAAGAAATTTCCCTTACCGAACTGACCATTCTCCAGGTTTGACATTTGCTGGAGGTCCAGGTTTTGTCCATTCAGTCTCCAATGTTTTCTGAAAGCTCCACGCAAGGAATGCCATATGATAAACGTTCATTTTGGTGTTTCCTGGGTCGTTCTTATGAAGATAAATAAATCCAGAAAATTACAGTCAGTCAAAATTAAAATATTTGTTTCTCAAATCCACAAAGATATGGTAATTCTCACTTACAAAATCTGGAGCTTCACTTAAAAAAGCCCCGAAGGTAGCGGACGCGACAAATTTCATCAAATCTGCATACGGTAAAACCCCATGACACAAATGCGGATGGAATGGACTTGAAAGTTGAATGAAAGAACATGACACAGTATTGTAGCGTAATTGGGACAGAATAATATCCAAATAGCGCCCATCCGGAACACTTATCACGCCATCAGTCAAGATGACCAGGCCAGCAGAGGAATTTTCAGGCATAAGACTCAACGCAATTAGTGCCTGCCTGAGTAAATCTAAAAGGCCAAAGTCTGGATTCATGGAAAGCGACGTGTAAGCAGTATTACTGAGAAATGTTTCGTCTAAATTCACCCCTTCATTTACATCCCCATCCACGCTATCCTCTTCATTCTACAATAACATGAAACATTTTTGAGCAAATTAAATACAGAAAATAAAGTGTACATATGTTTTTAAACTTTTGAACACAATAACTAACATAATAATGAGAGTCTCCATCGGCATTCATGTTATTTCCAATTATACGAGCTATTCTGTTTTCAATGTCGTTCAGTCTATCAAAGATACGTTTGATTATCTGATCACAAGTGTCCGAGTCGAGGATATGACCTTGAATAAGAACTTGATCAGTGACTGGGGTGAAAAATGGGGTGTGAGCGATTACAGTTATGAATATCTCTGGGCGGAACATTCTCTTGCTTCCTGGCACTTCAAACTGGAATACAAAAATAATAAGAACATTCCACATTCAGGCCATTTAACCTTTTGTTTATTAATTATAAGCCCATACTGGTTGAAGAAGACCGTGAAGGCTAGCCTGCAAAGCTTTGAATATGCAGTCAAAGATGACTCCTCCGGCTTGAACATCCTGAAATGGTTAAAATTTATTTGAGCTAGTGTTCATTTGTTTTAACCGAACATTTTATCCAATTATTTGTAAATGAGAAGACTTACAACGGACGCAATTGAAGGACTAATGTCAAGGCAGAACACAATACGGTAACGACGCGATAAGTAAGTCACAACTGTACTTGGATTTACATGATATCTGCATTACAAAATAAACGCATAATTTTTAATTAATTAATTAAATAGTTTAAAAACAATGGTTTTGTGGGGGGAACTTACTTGAAACCATGCCTATTTTCAAAAGACCACTCTCTAGGTGGATTTAACGGAATAATGGAAACCACTTCAAAATCTGAAGAACCATTACTAGCTTCACTTTTCCTAGAATTCTTCATCTCTTTATTTTTACCTTCTCCATCCTCCTCATGCTCCTCCTCATCAGGTGGAAATGGTAAACAAGTGTTTACATGACTAAAAAACCACTCGGCCCTTCTATTTCTTGAAATTCGATACTCTTTGCTCATCAAAATGTACACCTCTTTCGCCTCCAAAGTATCCAAACAAGTGTCTTCCTTTACAAGTTTTCTCTCCTCTAATCCTCCATTCTTTACTTCATTTACTTCTTCCCGTTGTCGTTCTACCTCCCCTTTCACCCCACCACCACCTACCACAGCAACAACCACCCCATCCACAGAATCCACAGAAACTGGTTGAACAAGACGATGTGGCAAACTACCCCCACCCCTATCAACAAAATCTGTTTCCTCATTTCGCCTCCGTTCTTCTTCAAATTCCTCCTCCCCATCATCTTCATCATCTGCTTCCTCCTCATCGTCCAGTACAGGCTTTACATCGTTATGACTTGTCACCCCATGTTCAACAATATATCCCTTTTCCTCCATTTCCTCCACTTTATCCCACAACTCAAAAGTCAATCATGAACCTCAACAATAAACCAACTTTGATGAACTTCCACACATGCAACATGACACACATCACCCTTTCCTCCGTTTTCCACAGTCATCAGCAACAACCTTTGACCTTTAACCTCCCGCAATCTACGTTTCTATCCTTTAGCAATTTGTTTCTTCAAATCTTTAGGTCATCAAGCTAACCCCGATTATCTCATAATCCCTTGCTCGCAATTTTAATTTTTTTCATTTAAAGGTTTCACGTGTGAGCAACAGGAGTTTGCTCACCACAAAAAACCTGTTCATCATAAATCAAAACAAAACCCCTTCCATTCTCTCCAATATTATGATAATTAAAAACGAAGATTACTCCCGCTTCCATAAATCACGTGACCCTCTCAAGCCGACCCAAACACAGGCAAAATGCATGCCTCGATTGCCTCATGCACATCTTTTGGTGGAGGATATACCCCCAAAACGAAGACAGATTTTTGCGTTGCAGGATGTCTCTTTTGATGGGAGGGAATGGAAGACGGTCTTTTTTACATTATTTTTCGTGATGTCGTTGTTACGTGAGCAAAGATAACACGACCAGATAGCGAGGGTGAGTGAAGAAGCAGAGTAAATGGATAGTGTGGTGGTGTCAGTGGTATCATGTTGCATGTTGACGGTAGCCTAGTTTTTCGCTCCTTCCTTGTGTATTATATATGTGGATTCATTTGGCTCGTCACTTTTGTCGACCAATGAATGAAAATTGTTTTACTGAAGTAGATAGGTAGTTACTATAAAGTGGTTGATGAGAAACGTACAGGGTTTTGATCTAGGACGTTAGTCTTGTTATGGATAAGAGAGGAGAGAGACAAAAAGTGGTCGGATTTTGACTCCTCTCTGCTGGAATTGACTGTTTCACAGTTGGTGGATAATAAGGTGTCACAAAAGTTGCGTGTTTTTTCATTAGAATTAAGTCAACCGTGAGATTTACTTTAAGGTGTAAGGGGGGTGGTGGATATCGTGTTGTTGTGGAAGGGTGAAAAGAGTTAAAAGTTGAAGGTTGGGATTTTTCAGTGATATTCGTGTTTGTGTGGATGGGGACGGAGATAGAATTGTATTAACAGTTGAGGATGTAGTGGAATAAGATTATTTCGCTGTTTGGGGGTCTTTTTCTTTGGCAACTGATGAAACAACCCTGCAAACAGTTGACTGTCAACTGTTGAGAGAGTGAACTAAAGACAATTTTTAATTGTCTCTGAGGTGCCTCGCGTCAACTAGTATCTTGGTGTTTTTTAGTTAGTCTAGTCTGAGAGAGCACTGAAAAGTAGCTACTGGCTGGTTTGATTACCTATTTACCAATTTAGTGGTTTACATTAACATTTGAAAATGTTTGGAAGTGGCTTTGGCAGCAATACCTCCACCTTTGGTAAGTTTGGGGTGGTTTGAATCACAAGAAAGTAACTAACAATTAGTTTTGTATATATATAGTTTTAATAATTACTTAACTGACGTAAATCAGGTGGAGGAACTTTCGGTGGTACGGCTAACCCTGGAGGGGGTGTTTTCGGGCAGCAAGCTCAACCCCAACCCACAACGTCACTATTTGGTGGTGCTTCTGCTTTTGGGACTGCGACACAGCAATCACTTCCAGTGTTTGGAGGTGCTGGTTCTGCTGGAACTGGAGGTTTTGGCTCTCCAGCTAATACTACTAGCGTTTTTGGTCAGCAGGCGCGTCCCACTACTGGAATTTTTAGTTCTACTGCAAACACTATTAGTCCTTTCGGTACTCAAAGTGAGTCGCCGATTTTTAGTTATTACAACTGTCATATGTGTATTGTGACATGTTTTTAACCGATTCACTATATTTTGCTTAATTTAATTAGCTCAACATGCTGGAACGTCAATCCCTTTTAATGCAATCACTGGAACAGACACTATGATGAAAAATGGAGCAGCATCTCAAATTAACACACGTCACCAATGTATAACTTGCATGAAGGAGTACGAAAATAAGTCATTGGAAGAACTTCGTATGGAAGATTATCAGCTAAATAGAAAAGGACCTCAGAACCCAATGTTTGGTGGTGCAACTCCACAACAGCAACCGCAGCAAAGTGGTGGTCTATTTTCTGGAATGGGGGCTACAAGTACAGCAGGAACTACTTCCTTTGGGCAGACCTCTGCCTTTGGTCAGACTTCTACTCCGGGAGGACTGTTTGGTTCGTTAAATCAGCCAAAGGCTGGAGGATTCTTTGGGAGTGGGGCTACGCCAACTTCAACAGCATTTGGAGGTGGACCTTCGTTAGGATTTTCATTTAGCAATCCAACAAGTCAACCTCAAGCGTCAATCTTTGGATCGAACAATAACGCCGTAACTTCCACTACTGCAGGATTAGGAACCTCTGCGTTTTCCTTTTCTCAGCCTCAACAACAACAACAAAGTGGATTGGGATTGTTTGGTCAAAAGCCGTTGACTACACCAGCGTCAACTGCTCCAGCGTTTGGAGGCGGGTTTGGAGGTGCAACAAATACAACGCTAAACAAACCTTTATTTGGAGGTGGACAAACTGGAGCTACTACATTTGGCGCAGGTACAGCAGCCCCAACGTTTGGAACTGGAACTGGAAGCTTGTTCTCCACAAATACCACACAACAGCCAGCCAAACCTTTTTCATTTACTACTCCATTCAACGCCACTGCTCAACCGACAAGTCAGCCTACCTTCGGTGGTAAGTTAATATTAGATGCTAAGATGCTCTCTGTATTAGCAGTTAATAACTTTCAATGCATAAATATATTTTATTTGTTTCTCAGGAACAACAAGTGGCACATCAACATTCAGTTTTTCAAACCCAGTGTCCGCACCATCTGTTAACTTTGGAGGTGGAGCCACGACAGCACCAACATTCGGTGGTGGAACGCCTGGTACCACAGGATCCACTTTTGGTGCTCCTTTATCATTCTCCTTGGGCGGAACTACGAACCAACAGCCGCAAGTCGGTACAGGAACGTCATTCGGCTCTGGTTTTTTCTCTAGTGGTACTAACCAGCCACCTGGTTCAACTGGACTTTCTCTGTTCAGCGGAACTGGGGCAAATACATTCAACACTGGAGGAAACTTCCAACTTCAGCAACAGCAGCAGTTACAGATGCAGCAGCAGCAGCAACAACAGCAACAAAATACTATTTCATTTGCAACCACTCCGTACAAGGATAACAAGCTTTTTTACAATTTGATCGTAAGTCCAGTTGTTGTGTCTCTGTTTATATATGTTCGTAAATTTTGATACGTAACTTGATGAATTTAATTTTTTAATCACAGTCAAATCGAAAAGTTGAAGACCTATCCAAACCCACTAATCCATTAGCTCAGCGTCAGTTTCGAGAAGCGTCTCGAAGAAAGACTAGCACTAGCATCGGAGCTATGTCAAATATCACTCTCAGCACTAATCCTGCACTCAAGAATCTAACTTTTCCAGTTCCCACCAAAAATAATAGCATCAGCAAGGTAAAGGTTTTAATGCAAATGCAGATTATTTTTTTAAAAAAATAAAGGCTTAACTAATCATGTATATGAGTAGAATAAATTTTTTGGTTGGTTGGATGGATAATGAAATATTATTGCTTAAATCTAGTTTCAGATATTTGACGGTTTTGAAGACGAGGAGAGATGCATTGGAATTGACGTTTTGTTACCAAAGACAAGCGTGAAAAAGTTGGTGTTAAAGACTGACAACATCATGTCATCTCCGTCTATGACACCTGGAGGGAGCATTAGAAGACTTTCTTTATCGATTGCTGGAGCCAGTCCGTTAACTCGATCGATTAATTTATCCAGCTTGCAGTCTCCAACTAATGCACTTCGAAGAACAAGGTTGACACTCAACTCCACACTGAACACGAACGACAACAGCTACCTGCTTGATGGAGAGCCAAATAGAACCATTGAATTCGGTGACTCCATTCTGGAAAATTCACTTAGAGGCGAAGGAGGAACATCCTTTTCCCGTGATAACAATCACAATAATAGCGGAAGCAGTGATGGAAACTTAAACAACAGTGGAAACAGTGGGGCAGGGGATTTCGGAAATATTAATGGTCTCCCACCTGATCACATTTTCGGTAATGCAGCTTCCTCTAGTAAACGAGGTTCTGAGGTGGAAATTGTTAACACAAATGGGAGCATTACTGGATCACCATCCCAGTATTTAAATGGTCCCGATGGATTGTCAGATGGGTCTGGAGGAAGCATTTGTGGACTCGTTTGTACACGACCGGGCTACTTTATCAAGCCGTCTGTGGAACTGCTAGATAGGATGACGGATCCAAATGGAAATTGTATTGTCAAAGGATTTGAAGTTGGACGGCATAACTTTGGAAAGATTCGTTTTCTGGATGCAGTTAATGTGGCAAACATTAATATCGACGAAATCGGTAAGTTATCTTATTAACTTTATAAAGTTTTTCAATCTCAAGACCAGCGAAAAAAGCAGAATAACTTAACCTATATTGTTTTGTTAATTTTTATAGTTCTATTTCGTCACAAGGAGGTCGTCGTCTATCCAGATGATAGCAATAAGCCCCCTCTTGGTCAAGGGTTGAATTGTCCAGCAGAAATTGAACTAGAACGGGTTTGGCCAATAGACAAATCATCAAATGATCCAATTCGTTCTCCAGGAAAAATCAAAGCACTCAATTACGAAACAAAGCTGCGTCGAGCTTGCGCTCGTCTCGAATCTGAATATATATCTTACAATGAGGAACTTGGAACGTGGAAGTTTAAAGTGGATCATTTCTCCAAGTATTCATGCGAAGTCGAGGAAAATGAAGAAGATGACTTGTTACCTCCTCCAATGCCAGGTACATCTAAAGGCCTTGGAGGAATAACTATGGCGCAACAGCAAAAGCAAATGCAGCAACAGCAACGTGTTCCAGGAGGACCACCAATGCCTATCCTACCACCAGTTCACCAACCAGGACCTGGTGGAGATGCAATGGCTTCAATGCCAATGAATCGAATGTCCCTTCCAGTACATTTCACGGCGACCTTGCCAGTCTCTCAAATGCCATCAACAGACTCTCGTTTTTCTTTGATGGAAGGTCCCTCTTCAGACGTAGAATTAAATCCACTCACTCCTTGCGATTCCGATGAGGATGATGACGACGATGACGACGAGGATGAGGAAGAGGAGCATCTTGTGATGCGAAGACCATCCACTACATCGCGACTAATGGTTGCTAAATACAAACCAATTTTGAAAGATTCTGGATCAGAAAAGTCTCGCATGTTGAAGAGTGTCATGTCCATAGATGAAATTTTTGATGGCGACAGTTCCATCACTGCAAGCAGTGACCAACCACCCATGAAGAAATCAAAAGCTCCAGGTCGAGTGTCATTCGCTGCACATTCGTTTGTTGGCATGCCAAACATGGAAACCGACACGGACATGAATTTGTCTCTGAGACTTAGAGGAAGACTGTCACTTGGTCAGCAGCAAGAAGAATTCGTGCCTATCTCATCCCGTCCAACACCGATGGTGGTTGCTTTACAACCATGTGAATATCACAGTGTTAAGGAAAAGGTTCAAGAAGATTTGTTCAGCTCTCTTCGGAGCCAAACTACGCCACTAAAGTTGAAAGGGTGTCCAAGAGTTTGCTTTGCACCCAACGGCCATATTATCTCTGTCAACCAAGGCGTCACTTCAACCGGAGGATTTCAAGCTCAACTGAAGATAAGCCAGTTTGCCAGCTACGCAGACAAGCAATCCCTTTCCCCGATTTCAAGACCTTGGCGAAATGTTTTGGAGAAGCAAATGCAATTTAGGCTGCAAAGGGATAGTGTTATTTTCCGAGATCACATCAAAACGCTCCGGGATGAGATGCAGAAATGTAGCGTGCCCCATTTGAGACTCGCTCTTGAAGAAGAACTTGTCGTCTGGCAGCTATGTGATATCCTCTGGCCGCAACAAGAGGACCACATTGATGATGATCCTGACGTGGACATGGGGATTGCTTTGGAGCAGAGACAAAATTTATCAGAATGGTTAAGAAAATATGCACCCATTCTATTTGGAGGGGTATACGATAACAGTGACAAAACAATATTGGGCCTGATGAAGAAGGGGATGCTTGAAGAAGCATGTCTTATGGCGATGCAGCAAGGGAATGACATGATGGCAGTTGTTTTAGCGTCAGAAGCACATCTCACACTTTTCTTTCAAGATTGTCCTGATGTTCTGGAATTCATGCCGAAAGACACGGCAGACATATTCGCTTTGTGTGCTGGAATCTTAGGAGAACTCAGTAGCTTGACGGCAGAGAGGGTAACACACATGAATACCCATGATTGGTGGCAGTTTTTCGCTTTATTTTTGTGGTACCATGGGCCGGTGAAGAGTGCCCTACCAACCCCTGTGGACCGGTGCGTTAAGGAATTTGAAGAGATGATGAGAGGGGTTGTTTCAGATGACGAGTTTCCATTGCCAGCTACCGAGACAAGCACAGTAGCTAACTTGTGCATGCACCTAATGAAAATGTACTGCTGTACAGGATACCCCATGAATATCGTCCTTAGTCCAAGAACTGGCTCTTTGGACTGTCTCGACTACAAACTTCCGTGGCTGCTGATGCAGGATATGGAGTATATTGGATACCTCCCAGGGGATGATATCTATTCTGCACTTTGCTTAGGCTTTACTGGACAATTGGAGGCGACAGGATTTTGGAAGTGGTCTCAGTTTGTGTTGCAAAGCTTACCTGCGCCCGAGGTTGATGAGGAATTGGAGGAATCAGGGAAACAGGCTAGGGATGTCTTTTGCCAACGCTTATTAGAAAAAAATATTTCTGTTGGAGATCAGTCTTCTTTGCAGAACGAGCAGTTTATTGTTTACCAGCTGGGAATTGATGAAAAAATAATTTACTCCATTAAAACATGGAAAACTAAAAGAGTTGATGAGCTGCTTTCGTACTTTGGCAAGATAGGAAACTGGCAGCTTAGCTACGACATTTTTATAAACTACATGTTCAACTGTAGAGGAATGGACATGCTGACTAGTAGCATTACTGGGTTTGCGGAAAATTCACTCAAGCATTTGCAAATTCTTGAAGAAAATAAGTCGAAAATAGTCGGATGGGATTTACACGGGAAAATGATTTACAACTATATGACCATGTGTGAAAGTCGTAAGCAAAATACTAAAAGTGTGACTGAAGCAGCTGCTGTTAAATTTCTGGAATCTATTATCAAATTCGTGCCTTCTAATTCAAAGGAATGGTTAGTATAAAGAAATATCTATGAAAAAGCAATTCATTATTCATTTTAGTAGTTGTAATTTTATGTTTAACATCAACTGTGAATTTTTTTAGTGCTTTCTTCCTCGACTTGGTCCTTAAGGCCCAGAAAATCATCCAAGTTATGCTTGGAAGGAACGAAGTGCAACCTGATATCAA
The DNA here is from genome assembly GCA_027743935.1 of Sinodicranocentrus sp. ZH6. Lineage (NCBI taxonomy): Eukaryota > Metazoa > Arthropoda > Collembola > Entomobryomorpha > Entomobryidae > Sinodicranocentrus > Sinodicranocentrus sp. ZH6. Next base: position 25,979 of record JAHZNA010004169.1, read on the forward strand.
AGCGGTGATCCAAGAGAGTTTAGTTTCCTTCCTCGACATGCCAGTGCCAAAGGAGTACTTTGATGGACTTAGATGCTTCATCAACTCCACCATGATGATGAATACTCGATTTTCACGAGTGAAGGAGATTGAGAACATCCCGAACGTCGACGTTGAAATGGGAGAGGCTCCATTAGTTCCGGCGAACTCATCCCTGATTATTTGATTCAGTCGAATCTAACTTACTTGTTATGAGTATATCTCTGAATTTAATAAGTCTAATCCTATTTTATATATATATATATATGTAGATGGACATAGCGGACTAGATTACTGCATGTTAGTAATCTACTCCGCTATGACATGGAGCACGTGAAGTGTGGCGAGAAATTAAAATATAATATCCCTATGTCGAACTTTTTTTGATAGAATATTTTCATGTGGTCCCCACGTACCCCATAGCTAAGGAGACTTATACTAATGCCTTATCGTTTAATATGGGGTACATTAGGAGAATTATAGGACCGTCTTAATCTTGTGTTTTTGTCTGATAGTGTTAAACAATATACATATATATATATATATATTTTGTCAAGTTGTGAGGTGCATGAATTGAAATGAGTGGTTAAATCACACACATGTAGACTGTGTAGACTTATAATGGCATTTATTTTAAATCCCAGCAAACAAGAGCCTGTTAAGGAAAAAAAAGTTTATGAGCTTTAGTTTTTTTTGTGTAGACTTTGTGTCAGTATGAAGCACAAAATGATGAGGAAGAGTGACAATTAATTGGTATGTTACCCTTGTTATCCTAATCCCGTGAAATCTCCTCTATTAAGTACCAAAATTCACAAAAATATTCTGATCTTTAATTGGATTTTATTGAATAACTTAATCGAAGCAAAATCTGTTTTTTATGTTTTAAAATTTAAACAAAAAACATTCAAAATTTAAATTTTAAACCGTCATTCAATCAAGCTTCATTTTTGATTCGAAAACAAAAAAATAATCTGCGCTCGGGAAAAAATATTTTGCCAATTATCATACCCCTAATGTTATGATTTATATGTGTAATTTATCAGACAATACTAAATGATACATAATGAGTACGTATTATGAGACAATGTGATAAATGAATTGATATGAATAAAAAAAGTGGAATAAAGCCTAAATAAAAAATTCTTCATGGTGCGTTATCAGTTGGAGATTTATTCAAAAAAATGTATATAAGCCCAAAACAAAGGTCTACAATGCTCTTCACTGAAGCTATATACATAATTCTCTTTAGAAAACCAAATCCATGCAAATCACAACACCACGTAGACAGATTACTCTACTCGTGTAAACGACCTTTTATACCAAAATATACACAGTGCAAGATGAATAGCTTCAGAGAGATATAATGGATTTTTTTTAGTAAAAAAATCAAGATCCTAAAAACCACCTCTCTACCTTTTACACCACCGCATCAAGCATTCAACAAGCCCTCTCTCAGCACCTGTGTATCCTAAAAATGAATATGATGGGATTTAGTTTTTCATACAATGACAAGGCCTAGTCCATCATCTCATCTCGTTCATTCATCACACCCAGTAGTCTTTTATAGTCCGACTATTTTTTTAGGAGAATAGAGGATATGCAGTGAGTCCGTCTTGATGATGTATGTTGAGAGGAGGTAGAATGCAACCAAGTTTTTGCATTTTTTTTGGCCACTTTATGCAAGTGTGCAGAGTGGAGCCGTGGAGGTGAGATAACATTTTGCAGATTTGGCGTATATAGAAGGAAAAAAGATGGGATGAGTAAAATAGCCTTGTATGTGCATAGCTGTGTATTTTTTCCTAGATTTGTAAACGTGTCCATGTCCTTGCAAGACTCATCTTAAGCTTTTCCTCATCCTCTCGCTTTTTCAATCAAATCCTCTTCATTTTACGAGTCGAGGTCTTCCCTCTTTTGTTGAATGGTAATTTAATAGCTTGTCTCTGTATTCACAATGTTGAAGAGAGAGAGAGAGAGAAAAAGAAGAAGATTCATAATGGTAGATAGATAGTGGAGGGGATTCTCTTTCGCTTTCTGTATTTTCCCAATCGCCGTGGTCCGTTCCATGCAGTTGAAAAATTGTGGAAAAAATCTGTTCGAGGTGAGTTGAAAGAAGGCCGTCGCCGCATAAGTTGTGGAGTTGAGAGGACAGCCAGCTGTTTCATTTTAACTGTCAATAATTTTCTCACCTAAAAAAAATTGACGTTTTTGGTAATTGTAGAAGGAAATTTTGGGAGGTTGAGTAGTTGCGAGGGAAAAGAGGGGCCGGTTAAGGGTTCGATAATTTTAGCTAGGGAGGGGAAATATTTGGAAGCTATATTTTATGTGTGGATTTGGGAAGCTTTTTGAAAAATATTAACAGCATACACTTGTGAATGATATTTGGTAGATTGACATTTTTTTTTGGTGGAAGTGTATTTTAAAAGATTTTTTTAGATAGTCGTCATATTCAGTCAGTTGTGAGTTTTTAATTTGATAAGTGTAGTTGGTTTGGTGTTTTTTTATGTCGAGGAGATTGTTGATAGAGAACGGATCGATAAGTTGTAGGTGTTGAGTTGGGAGGGATCTGATGTTGGATGTTGATAATGTAAAGTGAGAATGTTATTATTATTTTTATTTTTATATTATATGGACTGTTATTGTTGCATTCTTTGGTTTTTTTGGTTGGTCGATTTTTACAGACATGAGACAGACATTGATTATCACTGTGTTGTAGTTAGTTGAATGTTTAAATATTTATTACCTCTGTAACTTGTGTTTATTTTGTTTTATTAGTGAAAGAAGGTCATTTCCTTGTAAAAGGTGACTTGCTCTGAGCGAATCATTGCTGAATCAGCAGTTTTATCAATCGTCAAGCAATATTCATTAGTTGTTAAGTCAATGGTTCTAGTCCAGCCCATTCCTTAAAACTTGTATATTGATTTCTCATCTGACTAATACTTGTTGGTGAGTGTATTATGTTCATTTTATGTGCTTATGTCGAGTTTAGAATTAATTGATATTTTAACTTTAATTATTTGTTCATTGCAGCCGATTCGCTTTGGCTTATATTGCGGTGATGGTAGTGATTGTCAAGGGGTAAATTTTCAGTAGTGGAGGAAACTGATAGGATTATTACTTTTGGAGTACTTACCGCAGACTATTAGAGAAGATGGCTTCATCCAATAAGCAACAACTTCTTTCATGGCTACCTTCACCGGCTCGTGGTAGGCGATGTGTTAATAACAACGCTTATTTAGTCTCTCCTCAGCTAGCTGGTAACACTGGCCGTTCATCTTCACCTTTGGCAACCTCAGAATCTGTAGACTGTCTAGAATGCACGCAAATAGGAATCAGACGAGAAAGTAGGAATGTGTCGAGTCAATCTTCAGAAAGAATGTGGAATTGTAAAAAAGGAATTGGGGGAAGAGGAAGAAGATCTCCATTGTGGAAAATGAATAGCTTAGTTCTTGTGGGAATTCTTGCCTCATTTATTCTCATTAGTTCGTTTTCATTGGTCAGCGGGGAGATGGTTCCAGAGGATGATTTTGATTCCAGCAATAAAAAAGTGAAATTCGAAGATTTTGATACGGTAAGTAACGAACCACCTCCTATCGAGTCCACACACTGCCAAGTAGTTCATTTTAAATAATCAGTTGTAATTAATTTTTAGAATGTCACACCAGTGCCAGCAGGAGGAGGAGGAACAAGCAGTACAAAAGTACCTGAAAAGGAACTTCGACAAGTAGCATCCCTCGGGTTTATACATGCTTTTGTCGCCTCATTGTCAGTGATTGTCGTGTCCGAACTGGGCGACAAGACATTTTTCATTGCAGCCATTATGGCAATGCGTCATTCTCGAATTACTGTGTTCTCTGGTGCTATTGCTGCATTAGCCCTTATGACTATACTCTCAGGTGACTTTATAAAATTATGGAATCATGCATAAGCACCTATTATGAATTTTAAAATAACTCTTATTTCTTTAGCCTTGTTTGGTTATGCAACTACAATCATCCCGAAGGCTATCACGTTTTACATCTCTACTGCCTTGTTTGCTATATTCGGTATAAAAATGATATACGACGGTTTCCGCATGTCACCAGATGAAGGGGCTGAGGAGTTGGAGGAAGTTCAGGCTACTCTTCGTCGTCGTGATGATGATAATAATGATGTAATTGATAAAAAAATAATATTTCCTAATGTTCAGTTTTTAGAGTCATTCCTGATTTATGATACCAATTAACCTTTTGTTTCTTTCACAGATTGAAAATCAAACGTCCAAGGATACTCCACCAGTGAGTCAAGGCTACAGATTGCCTTCTGCCCTCCGTCGCATCCTCTTTACCCTATTTAAGAAAGTGTATTTTGTTTCCTATCACTTTTTTGCCCTTTCAATAAATCTCCAAGAATTTGTGATTTTCCCTGACCACCTGAGTCTGTTTGTCATGCCAGGGTAGATAATTCAGATTTAAGAAAGAGCAATCAAATATGCGCACTTTTTTTCTTGAGAATGGTAAACTGTGTAAGATAGTGATACAAGTCCGATGTATGCTAAGTATAATATTTAAGCTACTTTAATACTAAATAATAGTTTTTGTGAAGAAGATGCTTTGATCAATCAAAACTTGTGTTATAAACGAGGTGCGAAATCATAGACCAAAGTAAAAGTTACTAAGTGAGGTTCGCACTCGAATCTGTATTTATATTTAAAAGTCAACTTTTCACTAGATAGGTGGCTTTATAGATAATGAAAAAAAACTTACTATAGTCATTTTCGTTTTCCTCCCCTTATCCTTATCATCATTTTTTCTTCATGTATTTTTCCCGTATGTAAATCTGTAAATAACATAATAAATAGTGATTTTAGAGGAGAGTGAGAAACTGAACATATTTTGTAATGAAATCCCAGCCAGGATCCGACAAAAAAAGAAAGCCATAGGGCTGTAGAGATCGAGCTAAAATGTAGTAATTTATTTATTAGCTTTTAATTTGTAGGTTTTTTTTAAAAAAATAACAATATTGTGTGTAAAAAAGCAATAGGCAATGCGGAAATCGGATTTTATTTGGTGTCCTCTTTTTAGTTACTCATATATACCACTGTCAAACTACAGTTGCATTTTGTCGTGATTGCCGATTGTCAAGATATTTCAGTTTCGTTTCAGTGGTTTTAAAAGAAACTTTAAGCTGTTTTTTATCGAATTTGAAATAAATACTAGAGTCTTAGCTGTTATACGTATTAAAGTGTATATTATGTATGTATACTCGTATAAAGGGATAAATTGTAATATCCAAGATATAAAGCGCATATAAGAGTGCGGTAGCTCAAATGTGCATTCGAATAAAATAACGCTTTAAAAACACAGCTGGCAATGTCATAAGAGAGGAAGAAAATAAAGAATACAATATATTTATCTGAGTGAAATTTGATCACGTGTACCTAATTATCATGTATGATTCATTTCTCAATTGAGAGTCAAATGTTATTCTATAGAATTCTAAATATTGTGTCATTTACTTGGAAATGTAGACCGAATAATGAATAGCACCGAATTTTGGTGCCATTTAAGTTATTTAAGTATTCTCAGAAAGGTTGGAAAGACCTTATGCAAGCAATTCCTCGAACAATAAAGTTGTTCAAAGGAATTCATGTTACACAATGTTAATGGTGGTGGGTGCCGGTGGGCTGGAAGGAGGAATGAGAATACTTATTATGTTGAAGCAGATTCAGAATCTTTAAAGAATATATATTTTGCAAGCTACTGCAATAACCAAAAATTAACCTTGAGAAATTTTCCAGTTTCAGTCAGTGGTCAAGTTTAGAATGGACATGTTTGCTGTGAACTGTAAATTAATTTATTTTTTAATTCTTAAAACTTTTCTCGAGTTAAAAATCTCCATTAAAAAACATTATCCCTTGCCAGTTTAATCATTTAGGCGTTGTAACTTCTAGCTGTTGTCGAAAAACTGGGTAGACATGACATGGAATGGTCAAATGAAGCTGATATCGTTATCATCGTCATCTTTTTTTGCTGGATTTTTGGCACGTTGTTGTGGTTCGGGAAATCGTTGACAGCTAACATTCGCCTAAGCATTTATCAATGGTTTGTCTGGAAATTCAATGGGAATGGGCAGGATGGAATATATTTTGATGACCAAACCACAACCGGGGACGTTCCTTTGGTCTCTTTGGAAAGTGTTGTTATTCATTCATGAAAATTGCATTTAATTTTTACATGTTGTCCCATGTCTGTCGGTATTTCATGGTTGAAGCTAATATGATTTCTGTGTACAATGGAAATGACTAAATGAATTTTTAAAATTTAATTCTTATCGAATTACAGTAGTTTTTTTCTTAATTCGCATGTTAAACTATAAAATGCATTAACCCGCATAATAATTTGAACCTGAGAAATATATATTCTAGTAGCTGTGCATGAACTATGGGGTTTGCAATTCGAACCTTTTGGAGCAATATATGGGGTAGGGGTAGGGGTAGACTTTACGGTAGGGGTAAACTTTACAGGTTGGTGACAGTTTTTGACGGTGCGGACGTAGCCGATGATTTTCAACTGAGCTCAATTATAATAGAAAGGTTGAATTTAAAGAGTAGATTATCGTATTATGTTAGGTTACGATGAAGATAGATCAGTTTTGACAGGCAAATTAACTTTTTAATCGTAACCTGGTAGGGGTAAACTTTACAGGTTGGTGACAGTTTTTGACGGTGCGGACGTAGCTGATG
>JAHZNA010004170.1:0-20613 GCA_027743935.1 Sinodicranocentrus sp. ZH6
AACGTACCTTTTTCCGCAGAATCTACCTTTTTGTCCGCAGGACATTTCGATGCCTTATAAAACTATCTATGTATATTGTTCATCAACTATATATCTTTATGTGTTATCAACTACATATATGATATGTTAGATGCACTAACTCCGCACACAAGGAAGTGTAAGATCTTATAATTACCAGAAAAAAACGTAGTTTCTAAACGGATTAATATTGCGGAGTTGCCTATTTTCATAAAAAGTCAAACTTTATGCTAGTCCTACATATGAGTTTTGCAATCTCGTGAAGATTATTACCGGGTTCCTGAATAATAATGGAACCTCACTCAGCTCAAAATAACAGGTCTGAGAGACATAAGCCGTTGCATTCTCATGCAAATCAGAGAGTTTAGCTGACATGTGGTGGAATATTTTCCGTGAGGAAGAGAAAAAATTATGAACCCGACCCAAGTGCATCTCATGCATGAATCCAAAAACGCCTATCTAATACCGACTCACAACAGCACTCCACTCCTTATGCGTGTTACAGAGAGCACGGAACTTAGCCGAAAAGATGACTTCGTCTATACAAACTGTCAGCAAACCTTATCCATTGTGTTTTAAATGATACTTCTCTTTTCTCTTGTCATACATTTTACGGTATTTTTTTCGGGAACAATTTTAAGTCCTTACAAACCACAACCAGCTACACATTTATAAATCAATTTCCCGATTTTATAACACGATCCTTTGCATGCAATGGTTTAAATTGCTGTAAATTTTCTTGCATTGTTTTTTCTCATTATTGCATGCAGTGGTAGAATATTGTAGGTTGAATGACTGATTGCGCATTTCAGAGTCACAGTCATGCGATTGTGAGATTTTTCTACATTATTATTTCCATATTTAAGATGTTTGTTGAAACGGAAGAGTGCAGATATTTCTGCCCAAAAAAATGAAATGATAAAGTGTGAGAAAATCTTCTTTCAACGGCATATCTAAATTCCATTCACAGATACTTATTAGCTTTCTTTAGTGGGCATAAGAAAATTTACATCGAGGTAGTGCTATTGGCAATACAAGCTAAATCCCTGGCTAAGTTCAAGTGAGAAATTCCTTGCGTGAGTATAAAGATACAAATAGAAGAAGCGAAGAGACTTGACTAAGGTGCAGTGGGATGACTGGGACATTCTTGGCATGTCTTCAAGTGCCAGCTCCATTTAAGCATCACTATCTCTACGACTTACAGGATCAACCAGAATTGCAACCAACTGAACCAACCATATTTGTACAACTTGTACTTTGTAATAGATATTACCTACATAATATACAGAGCTCTCTGTGTTACACAGTGGTTATGAGTGTCCCACCCACATTTTGCTGTCAGAAGTTTCAACTTTTGACTCTTTTCAAAGTCTCCTTTTTTATGAAAAGAAAAAAAAAATATTCAAGATCCGCTTTTGAGCAACATATGTGATCAAAGAGCTGAAGTAAAGAGTAGTTGGATTTAAAATGTTGATTTACAACAACAAATCCATAGCTGAAACTGACAAACTAAATGAATATCTGAAAGCCAAACTCAACGCCTTGGACTTGGACATGACTATGACCCTCAATTACACATGTTTTTTATTAGGGTATGGACGTAACGTAAGTGTGTTTAGGTATGTTGTATGCGATATGACAACTACGTATATATCTTCTCAGTTAGTGCAAATTGTAATGCAATACGAAATTTTTCACTGACTCACTGACTGCTACATTCACCTTCTAATCATCGTCAAATCTGAAAAGTTTCAATGAATGATTTTTTGGTAACGAACAACCAAGAGAATGACTGGTAGTTGGTAATCAGTAGATTTGTTAATGCAGCAAATCCGGAATCAACTACGTCGTGCATTGTTTGCGCCTACGAGCAGGTGAAGTTTATAACAGGTAAAATAGGCAAATTCGGCATCTGTAGGTTATGCCTTCACTTTTGAAACTGAAACACTCTCAAAATCTAATAATTGTGGCCCTGGGTCATATGCATTCACGTGATAGTAAAATATATGCAAAGCTATGCAAGTACCATAATTCTATTTGAACATCAACACCCATTCAAATGAGTTTTTATGGGCGTGTAAATGATATTGTGTAAAGTAGAAAAGCTTTTTTGGATGAATCTATATGAATATATGTTCAATACTAGATTATCTAGTTGAATCTAGAGATATGATATTACCACATTTCCCCTTCCGTAGCTGCCGTCCATTTAACAAAACTTAGTCCATGTACATCCCATTTTATGTCCCGGTAAATGTATTTAACAGTATATGAACAGCGGAGCACAGTGTCACAATTGTAAAAATAATCATCACTAAAATTCACCATACACAATTTTAATTAACATTATGTCATTCTTTAAAACTGAACTTCATCTAATAGATGTCTCAACGGATTTTTAGGCTTCACTTGTAGTCCGGAGTTTCATAAATTAGTACAAGCACAACGTACAACTAAACAAGATTATTGGTTATCTCTTTGAGCGAAGGATCCCGTGTCTATCAGTGCCTTTGTCTTTTACATTCATGTACAGCTCCAGTGTAGCCATCCATGAAACTGTACGTAGTAATCAAGATGAGAGATTAGCAATAATTAGCATTCATTCCTGCTATCATTCCATCCAAATTCAAGTTCACATTCAGGGGTTATAGATATCATGCACTCCACCACACTCAAGCATAAGTTCTTAGGTTTAATTTGTGCAAAGCAGACACTTTTACATTTTCCCTGCTCCATATTTCCTAAAGTCTTTGACCAAAACAAGCAAGAGTGCAATCACACCGATCGTGAACTCCCATACGAAATTTTTTTAACAAATGCACGCAAAGAGTTTCTCACACTTGTTGCTCTTCCCACACATCCGCTTCTCCGGTCTCATGCGATTCCAGTTAAGTATGCGAGTTCCATTCCAAATCACTAAAAATACGATGGTCTGGGCACAAACTCACTGGGCACTGTTTCTGAAACTCCAATATTTCTGAAGTTTCCACAAATCCATTTCTCTGAATTTCGAGGACCCTTTAGAAAAGTATTTTTAAAACTTACACAAAGTTCGCTATACGTAAAAAACTGAATAAAACTCTTTCTCTTAGAAACGAGCCATTCTGACAGCTTCACACTCACATACTTATCAGCAACCTGAGCACATATACAGGCAAACTAAAAAGTTGTTAAAAAGGAGCACATAACATTTCTATGTGCATGTGTGCTGTGTACACCGTGGGGGAAAACTGTCAGCTCATCTGAAAGGAAAAACAATCGTTAAATGGAATTCCTACCTTCTAAAAATGCAAAGAAGAGATAGAAAAGTCTTGTGGTATGCCATGCATACCCATACAAATACGTAGTGTCCGTGTGTTGGGTACCAGACGAAGTAACTACGGTATGTGCATTAGATTTTTTACTGCAATGAGTACCTGACTGATGAAGCGATGATACTGCTGTGTGACTGTGCCATAGAAGAGCCCGTAGGCCCTGCTGATTAAACTTGTGCCTTTTCATCTCTCTAGTTGAGCTCAATGCATGTGCAACGTCGGAATACCTGTGTTACCATTTGCTCCACAGGAATATATAAGCCGAACAACAAAGTAACAATAGCCAACCACTCTCGTACTTATGCACATAGGAATATTACGAGTGCGACTGACAATGAAGACCGAACTGAGACTAGTCCAGATGGACTTGTATGATTTTATTCCTAACAATGTATGCAAAAGATTTATATACTTCTAATATGCAGATGAGTCAAATAGGACGGTGATGCATTTATAAAGTACGTACAGTATAAATGAATTCAGCCAGAGATGAGCACATTCGAATCAAGGGTATTTTGAAAGACTTCAATAGTACGTTATATTTACTGCAATGAAATTTTTCTGAGGATGCGGAAAATTTGGTATCCATACGAGGGTGTAGCACAGTGGCTGGCTGTGGCAAAACGTTGACCATCCCGTCACAAGAACGCCTACGTTAGTCGGTATCATTCAACAAAGATGAGCGTTGGTAAATGGAGCTAGTCAATAATGGGCAGAGATTATTACTGCTCAATATAAACATTTAATACCGTCACTGTTTGCAAGTATACATAATACTAAATAGACGATGCTTACCTGACTGATCGAAGTAAACAATGTACATATAAATACTAGTACCATCAAGTATTGATTGTTGATGCTAAAAAAAAGTACCTGTGTAGCAAATCTTCGAGTTAAGCCAAATTATTTTAGTCGAGTCTAAATTCATAATAGAAGGAGTATATACTTTCATCATTTTCAGCAACCGATCAACATGATTTCATGGCTGAGAATGGATTCGTTCGCGATGATGAGTAATCATGAACTATGATGAAGCCAACAACAGACAAAAGTGTATATCTCTTTTGCTCTCAGGAAGCGATTGTGCAGAGGTAGGTGGTCGTGCAACTGCTAGATTTGCGTTGTTTCACGAAACAGTTGCTGCTTCTTGAGTTCACCTCAGATTCAGATCACGATCGGATCAACACAATTTTTAATCCTGTCCAATCTTTTAATAAAATCATCATGGGCTCAAACTGCTTTTCTTTCTTTCAATGCACTTCAATGAGTCGCGTATATTTTCCTCGCTTATGAAGCATACAGATCTTGCTGACACTGTTATATGGATGTGAGCCGTGAACTGTTCATATTTGATGGAAATGCAACAAGACTGCATCGCACCATTTTAAATGGCAAGATTCTCTAAGTTTAGAGATATTAACAAGTATTATAAATTGATGGAATGGATTGCAAATGAACGGATGTGAATTAAGAGAATTATGAATGTAAATTTCTAGGATTTTTTCAACGAGGGGAAATTTTTTTAACGTGTTAGCCGTGCTTTTTAATGCAAGGTTTAATGATTGCTAGATTTTTCAGATGATATTGAGATTCAGTAATAAACGAACCCAGCTCCTCCACTTTCGCAAAGACTGACAATGTGAGTAAATATTTTCTTGATAAACAATGAAACAAATCGACACTTGAAACTTTGGTCACAGCATACAAACGGAATTAGCCACGGAATGGAAATACCAAGCACATTTAAGGTTATTTATGAATACGAAATGTTACAATTAAGAAGACTAGGTCATTTGATTTTTTTTTAACATAAAATTATTTTAATTAAATTAAATTAAAAATTTTGAGTAAAGCGAACACGCTTTTACTTCGCTGATGTGCATATATTAATATGATATCGAATTAACAGCGCACTAATTTATTTCGATTCTTTTTTCTTCTTATTACGCTTTTTCTTTTTCTTTTTCTTCTCCTTCTTTTTCTTCTTGCTACTTTTCGATCTTTTGTCTGAAGTATCCTCAACGGTTGTACTATTATCGTGGCTTCTTTTATGCTTCTTAGATTTCTTCCTGGTATGTTTGGCGACAGATTCAAAACGACTAGCGGAGCTTGTAGAATGAGTAAGGCTGCTACAATCAGAAGTTAATTCGCCAGTAGATTTACGTTCCCCAGGATGTCCAGGTATGTTAACATTCGCTGACGATGCATTATTAAGGAGCGACTTTTCACATGCAGTAGAACTGACAATGAGCACATGGCTAACAGGTACGGCTCTGACTGCGTCTACTGTAAGGTTTCCGAGTCTTTCAACAGGGAGAATTACTTTCCAATCGCGGTCCGCTTTAACAAATTCTTTAGTGGGATTTCTGAAGACGTGCAGATAACTGCAAGTCCTTCCTTTGACACAAGCTTTACGTAAAAATGATCCGCAAATTGCTGCTCTCCAGGAATCTAATTTTATGAATTCCAGTGAGAGTTGCTTCCCATTGTAAAATCTTCCATTAAATTTGCGGAATGCCTATTTGAAAAACGTTAATATTATAACCATATGTTTTACGCAATAGTACTACCAAAAATAATAATATTGCATACACATACCTGCACGGACTCTCTGATTGTCTGTTGATGTTAATATATAAATAAAATCTGTCGCCCGACATTTCTGGCTATATCTGTAAAACAAACTAGTATTGCTCTTACAGAAATTCGTGATAAAGCTCCTTATCTTCGTATTCAAGACCCAAATCTGTATCATATTCATCTCTAAGTGATTGCTCCAGTTTAAAATGTGAAAAGAAACTGGGTATCAAAATTGCAGTGCTGAGGGTTGGACGAGGATGACGCCTGTTATCAATAGAAATCTTTAAATAAAATACTTTTACCTCGTCTTTTATGTAATAAACAATTACTATTTCTCATCCTATCTTACTTCATGCAGCGATCAAAAAATCGGCAAGCTGCAGTTCTGGAAAAGTAGTGACAAACCTCAGACTCTTCAGTCTCCAAATCCGGCATTAAGTATTGAGTTGGAGGTGTTTCAATGTCCTACATTTACAATGGAATGAACGATAATTATACAGTAAGTTTGAAATGTTTCAATACCGCATACTTCAATTCAAACTTTTACCGGAAACTCACCCCAGAGAGAAATTTGAGAAATTCTTCAAATTCAGCTTCCTACACATAATAAAATACGGAAGATAGCATGATACGACATTGATTGGATGATATACTGAAACAATTCAGCCTTTCGCGTTAAAAAAGAGTTAAGGAAAATATCGACAAATGTTTAAGCAAATACGGATAAAAATATCATGATTAAATAAAATTATTGTAAATGCAGAATAACAAAGGATACTGTTTGTAGGTGTAGCTCGAGCACTATAATATGAACCTGTTTCTCCTTTATCAGTCTTTCCAAGCGTTCTTTTTCTTCCTTAAGTTTTCGTTGTTCCTCCTGCCGAGCTTCCCACTCTTCTTTCATCTTTTTCTACAAAAAAAAGTACAATTCGCAGTACAAGTTCACAGCTCATCAATCAGAAAAATCTATCAATCCAGGTAATTACCATTTTTTCAGCCTCAATTTGTGCCAATCGTTCTTCTTGAGCTATTTTCATCGCATGAGCCAAATTGGATTGCCTTTCTCTTTCTGCATACTCCAAACCAGAGAGAAAGAAGATATCGTCCACTTCACAATCCTCCATGTCTGAATGTTTTCCTTTGCCGTTATCACTCTCACTTTCTCCATTATTATGATGTTCATTTTTACAAAGTTTCTCTTCCTCTAAATTTCGTCCTTCAGCATCAAGTTGTCGTTTCCTCTGGCGTCTTAATTTTTTGACTAGCTTTCTCCACGGTCGTCTATCCTTTTTACCCATTCTGATTTGTTTAAACTTTAGTCACACAACATTACACTGTATATTTGTCGCATTATTGCAAATTAACGCTCGACAATCTAATTTTCTCAACACTACCGCAGTTACCATCAGTCGTCAGATCGTATTATATGAAAAATCCCCACAGCAAAGTGATTCCTTCATATTCAACATTTAACAACTCTGTTCCCGTGTTCCCCGGCAATAACACTGGGGAAGATCGCGACTTTCACATTACAATAGAAATTATAAAACTTTTAGCTGCATCAAGAAAGCTTCACAATGGAGGGAGAAGGAAAAGGAACTGGCGTCTTTGTTCAATTCAAATGAATTCAAATGGCCTTTTTGCGTCTGCCAAAATGTCCCCCTAGTTTTCTATCTCAACTTACTTATAGATTATTTTGCATAATATAGTGCCATGAATGGAAATTTAGTTTTTCCACGATATGCCAACATTGCCAACCTAACTTATATCTAATCGGTGCAATAATATTAATACATACTGCATACATAACAGCAATAAGTTCGTTCGCATCATCATTCATTAATAATGTTGAGTGGCATAATAAAACATGAAGTAGTTAAATCGCTTGTGAAGAATTGATGTTTTATGCAAAGATTTCCAAAGGAAACTATATTTCCCAATAAAAAAAACAGTTTGCAGGATTGACAGACTTGCTAAATCATAACTGCTTTACTACGTAAAATACAGTAATGATATTATATGATGTGCTTTACAGTTTTACCGTATTTATAACAAATACACCCGTCATGACTATCGAGTATAATAACTAAGATACATATCATCATTAAGAATTTTAAGAAATTACTCGGTGTGAAGTACAAATAGTACTGTTGAGTTGAATAAAATATACTAAAACAAAATTATATAAAGAATGTTTGTCATGAAGGGGACACACAAGTTTGGTCTACAATGCTGGAAGATTTAGTAATACCACACTGTTTACTGAGTTTATCTAATTCAGTCTGAAAGTAAATAGAGGTCATTCTGGAAAGAGAAACTTCTTTAGGAAAGAGATCAGGTGCAGCGGCAAGGGTGATGTCTAAATTCCCAGAGTGTGAGAAAGTAAACCACGAGAAAGCTAAAATCACAAATAAATGCGTTTTAATAATAAGATTAGTTTTAGTTTGCTTCAAAATCGAGAACTCTTTTACCTGTATATGGGTGTGAGTCGACAAGCGTCAGTAGTGGATAAATACTATTAACAGGACTTCCAAGAAATGTATATTTCGTTCCGGCAACGAGTGAAGTGAGCCCATAATTGTAGCCAAAACGATCTCTTTCAAGTGCTTTTTCCGCAACTAATGATGGCAAGAGCCAAGCAAATGGAAATAAATAATTTGTGGCCACTTTATGGAGACCTGCTTTGTGAAACTTCAAGAAGTACTTCTCAGTTTCAAGCAGCCTACTTAAAGGATCATCTTTGCTTACTGGAGATTTCACAACTCCCAAGGCCCTATATAAGGTTATAACAAACTAGAGTAGAACCGTTTTGATTCTGAATACAATCTACACCCTGTTTCATTCGATTATACTATACCACTTACCAGTGATTACACAAATTGTATTTTAACGCTGGATGTTCAGGCCATCGTGGAAGGGTATCAGCAACTGCTAGGCAGGATGGAAGCTGGTCTTCGGAATGAGTTTCCAAAATAAATTGCCTGATCGACCCGACGGTTAAAGTTAGCATAACCGAGGCAAAATGGACATTACACTTCTTCCGAATTGCTTTCACTAATTCTAGATCGACTGTTGTGAAAGCATACAACCAGCGTGATTGCGGCCTTTTAATTTTTATTGGATTGTATTTTGGAGATGCATCTCCTCCCAAATGCCGAAGATTCACTGGTAAGCATAGCACGTCTAAAACCTGACAAAATGTTTTTTATTTCATAATGTAAATTACATGTACTCATGCATTGTTTTTCGTTGAACGAGCTACAAAATTTGATTCTTTTCACCTAAAATTACATGGACTTGAAATGAAATGATCAAAATTACCTTTTTGGCTAACGAATCCTTAGGATCTTTTACTAAATATGGAGAATGGTTATCCGTCAACGTATCTAGAATATGAAGCAATGAGTACCTGGCAAGTAAATTAATTATACAAAGTTAAGTTAAAACCACCTTGCACCTTTGAACTAAATAATGAATGGTATTCTGAACCTACCCATCAGCAAAAACATGATGAATTTTAAAGCAGACAGCAGTTTCATACGTTTTTAAATCCCGATTATCTTCCGAATCAGTCGCCAACGGCGGCGACGGAATAATCATTAGTTCCCAAGCGGGGGCCAGTTTAGCATATTTCTTTTCCATCCATTCCTGTATCACAGATTCTAACGTGTCTTCACTCTTAAGATTTCGAATATAAATATGCCTATCTAATTTTAGGGAGTCCATGGGTAAAAGTTTTCTGAATACATAACCTCCAAAAGTCACTAAACACGAATATAGCTTTTCATACTTCGGCTTGCTGCCGACCTTTTGTTGCAATAATGATGTGTAGAACTTATTTTGCACTTGAGCGAGCTCCAAATGACCCTGTACTTGAAGCAATAATCCAACACTAAGCTTTGATTTTCTCCAACTACAACCAATAGCGAACGCAGCGTCAGTTGTCGAAATCGAATACAGATTATCATGAACCAGGTACGCAATCGCAATTACGCAGCATTTGAAAATAAACAGAAGGGAAATGGGAAGTATTAAAAAGGCGATCAAAACTAGCCAACACACACTCCCTAGAATTGTGTATAAAATATTGCTCTCACTAGAAAAGATATTGTACGGAGCCATTACTTTGGAGAATATCTGGAAGAAAATGGCTGAATTAATCGGAAAATCGTTTACCTCAGATGTACGATCTCCTTGCTCTTCTCTTCTTGTGACTTACTAGATACATGCATACCAAGTTGGGATGAGTTACTAGAATACATCTTTTTACAATGGTGCGGATTCAATCTCTAAAATTCAATTGACAACACAAAAGAGCAGGTTCGAAAACGCACCGAAGCAACTGTAATATGGGTAAGTAGGTGAAGCATGATATAATCCATGCCAGTTTTTCTTATTGCTGACATTGAGCAAAAATTGGAACTCGGACAATTTTCATTACAACTTTTAGTGTAGTCGTACAAGGTTTCCTCCGTTCTCACCATGGCTCATACTGAATTCCGTTCCGAACTTCCGAGTAGTGCTTGTTCCACCGTACCAGACCAGTATTACTGCAAAAATCCTGATAGTAAATTGTGCTGCACACTTCTGTTTCAAAGCTAATCTTACCCGGTATTGCGTGATATGCACTATCGAAAGTTGGCAAAAGGTTTAATTGGAACAAGAACAGCCTTCTCAGTGTCTGATAAACCTAAAACCTGCATGACACGCATGCTATATCGATATTTGGAAACGGGAAACGTATGGGGAAATTCACGTGAATTGAATGCAACATAATTATACCAAAGTTAGTTGACATTTTCCGTTTGCTTTACACTGTCCGTGTCTGTTCTATCCTTCTGTTTACACAGCTAAGTACCGTAAATAATATACAACTAATGTCATAGCAGATCGTCTTGGCTAAAACAATGATTTATAACGGGTGTGAGGTCTACAATTTTAAATAGACTGACCTCTGCTAATCTTTAACAAACTATGAATATGACTGTAAATGGGCTGGTTAAAGGAATGCTAACTTGAAATGAAGAAAATAGCTTTGTGCTCTAAATAAGGAAGCTTATTGCGTTGTGGAATTGTAAATTTGTAGAATTTTACGTCCTAATTTGAAACGTAACTAACTAATTGTAAGTACAATAATTATAATTCCAATGCTACCTGTTGGATTAGGATGGGAAAACGTATCATATTATATAAAAGCAAAGCAATGGCGGTAGCTAATAACTTCAAAGAAGCTGAGGAGGACATTAATAAAATTAAACGCACTTAGTACAAAGGATTGTGCAAATTTGTGGGTGTCGTGGTTTTCCCTTCTAGTTTTACTACATTAGATAATCTAAGTATATATAACAGCCTTGGTGGTGAATGTCTCATTTATCTTATTTGATGTTTTTAAAATGTACCATCAAATACATTAAAATATGTTACTTATAAGTAACTAAATTCTGGTTAACTATTTAGAAATGCTTTTGATGACTGGTGGTCTTATAGTGCATTTTTACAGAAAGCTGTTCTTAATATTACATTTGTTCCTGCGAATTTTTGAATATTACAACTAAAAATGATAAAAATCAATCAGTTCAAATTACATAATGTATCAAACATCCAATAATTTTCGACTTTCTGCGGACAATCATATAAGCTGAAGTTGTAATGGATAGCTAAGCTATAATATATGCCACAAATATACTCAATTAATAACATGACTTCAGTTCACATTGTTAGAAAAAAAGAATGTAAATTATTTCCAACGATTTCTACCAACAATTAAAATTTGGAGAGGAGCACAAACCGTTAGGCTTGATAAAACCAAATATATCGAACAAATAATCCGATTTGACGAATCATAATCATATACGCATTGATCAATGTTCTAAATTAATTTTAGTTTGTTGAATTTAGTAAATATTTTATACATAATATGCCTTAACCCCATACATGTATGTCAAATTTTTATGCAAGGTGTAGAAAAAGTGATTAGTAGTCGATTTTTCCAGTAAATTAATCCATCTTCATGAACATTATTTAGAGAAGTATTTATTTCTGAGAAATCGTTGAAAAGAAAGTTTGCAGATGTATGTAAATCAAACAGCATATTGTACATCAGACCGGTGCTTTTTGATGAGGAAATCGATAATATAAGTAAAAGGTATGCCAAATATAAGGGATCTTTAAACATTACACATAAAAAGACATCATATTCGCGACAAGGGTACAAACACATCTTGTCTCTAGTCTAAATAACCAATGTATATATTAACGCGTCTCTCTGCTCGAAGCATGTGCATTACTGGTATACTCGTACGAGTGATGATACACTAGAATAAAATCTTCATTATATCATATCATGATAAGAAGTTCCGATGTATCTTATATAATAAAACACATATTCGTATCCTAACCACCAACGCAATATGCACAAGAAGGTTGAATTGAAGGTGGTACACAGATAGAATTGCTCGTACAGCATAAAAGGATTGAACAATATACTGGATACACATCAAAAGTTGTGAGATTGGGGTCTTCACAAGATTAACTAATCCATTTAATTAACTTCACACAAAATTTAGCATATCCAAATTGAACCTTTAAGTGTAAAGAAAATTTATAGTTATTAGTTGGAATTAATTATGAAAAGTTTGATTGTTGAAGCTAAAACTAGTCGTAAATTTTCAATTTTCTCACTTAAATTTTGCGAGATACTCCTCCTGAGTACATTGTACGGACGCATTTACAAAAGATATGATGAACAAAGTACACACGACACAACGGGTTAAATTTTTCTCCACCCTTCTGTACATTTGCTCCTATAATAAGAAATGCATGTAGGGAATGTGGTAGAGTGTACAATTCGAAATCTCCTATTCTTATCCAATATCCATTTCATCTACTTTCAACTCCATTCCTTGGATCTGTATGAAGCTTCCCAACACACTAAAAGGATTGTGTAGTGTGTCTTCGTTCAGTATTTTTGAGTAGGGAACACATCATACGCATGTATTCAATACGACTTGAATTTATCCTGACTGACGTGAGAAGCTCGTAAGGATAGATCGAGCAAGTTATGTTATGTTAAGGATCTTGAATCAACATATGTATTCCACGACTCCGGCTGCACATCTAGAGCTTTTTACAGAGAAGAGACAAGCATGTAAAGTATTCTCACACCTTACACTCTTGTGCTTCACACACAACCGTTCCCATTTGCGTTGCAGAAAATAGTTAAATTTTAAATTGTTAACTTTATCCAGGACTCTCATTTTGATCTCATTTTGGAGAGGAAGAAAAGCTCTACAAAGTGAGTGGTAAGTTTTGTGTGTTTTAATTGTTGTTTTAAAATATTTTAACAAAGAAAGCGAAAGCTTTGTGAAAACATTGGATCAGCACTCAGGGGAACATAAACAAAACCATAGCCATAGCTTGAATACAAAGCCGATTTGTGAAAACATAGGGATAGTTTTGTAATATACGTAATGTAAAACGCTCTTGTTGATTTTCCTTTTCGCTGATGCTGCCACTGTTCATAAAATTTTGTAACTTCTTCCTTTACCTTGCAAATATCCATGTTGATAGTGATGATGAACTCTCGGCACGGAAAGTAGATCATGATAGGATAGATGGACTACGCGTCTTCTCGCTAGTTTTGAGCGTTCTTCTACTGTATTTCCCAGACAAGCCAACAAGATATGCATAAAAAGCTTCATTTTTATTTGTACGCTTCGTCCTACCGAGAAGCCGAAACATTGCTTGCAGATGAACAACTATGGTTTAGGTTTAGGATAAACCACCAACGAACAAATCAGAGTCCAATGAGATTTTCCTCTTGTTAATATTTGCCATGCCGTATTATGGAACATTGTTGTTTCAAATTTAAAAAATGTCCATTTATTATTTCATTTCATGACATTACGAGGGAGAGTCTGGAGAAAATAAAAAGGGAATTATATTTTAAGTGAAGTGCATGTAATTATGTAAATAAGAAGAAATTAGAGTTTTTTGAGTAACTGTGAATGGTATACTTAGTCTTTTAGTAAAAGTCTTCTAAGGAGATAGATGAGATATGAACTATGAAATGAAGAATATATAAATAATAATATGAAAATATCAACTCTTTTGTACTTGACAATTGGATGAGTGCAAAACATGTTGTAGCATTTCATAACAAAGATACGCTTACACTTTCGAAATACTTTATTTCGAAACATTTAAGTCAAATTACGGTTGTCTGCATGCGAGATACAAATTAATTAAAGTACAACCATTAAATCGTCTTCATTTTTGTCATGAATGATATTCCTTAAGGACCCCCGTCGGGTCAATTTTTAAACCTGTTATGATCATGATGACAGTTACCCTAACCCTAACAAGATCAAGATTCACCACATCATGTGAGTAATCTTTAGTTTTTTTTACAGAGATGAAGCAAAATTGATTGAATTTTTGTGCATTTTTTTACTGCACAGGTGGTACTTTAACAATTAAGCTCTTCCAAGCATCTATTATTCTCATCATATGAAAACATGCACTGTAGAAAGGAGGGTTAATTTAATTAAGATAAGTTGTAGTTTACTCGTATATCATTAAAGTTAACATCATCTAACATTGCACTTATTGTTGAATGGTACTACGAAAATGCAATACATACCAAGTATAGACATGTCCTTGTTCTAAACACAAAGTTTTCTATATATACATATATATATACCTAAAAGTTGAGTATAATGGACTGTGCAAGTTTTTGTGAGGAGTATAGCATAAGGAATCGTTATATTCGTAATCGTAGTAATATTCGTAATCGTATAAGCATCGGTGTGCACAATAGGCACGCTAGGCTGTACATAAGCACATAGGACAACAAATCTGCCTCAATGTTTCTTTGAGCTATATTTGCGTTACTTCCGTGCATTTAAGTTACATGCATGTAAAATAATAATAATAATAAAATCTAACAAAACCTGAATACATAAAGATCAAATGGAAAGAAGAAACTGCAAAAAGAGGCTTATAATTACTGTGTCACGTTATCATACAATAATCATGAAATGAGGCAAAAACACTGTTTTCGGCTCCACCGGGTGAAAGTGTATGCATGCATATAGGAAGCAATATGTGTTTTATGTGATTATGACTTGGTTTGTGTTCATTAATTATGATATCCGTTGTTCAGCCTTTTAGAATGAAATGGGGAGTTTAAAATTTATGAGGTGAAAATCTACAATAAAACAAATACTTTTAACTTTGTTTGAGTTTGAGTCCTCATGAACTGAAACGGGGTACTTGGTGTGGTCATATGTTTACTCATTTTTGTCATGAAAGAAACGGTCGTTTGTGTTGTGTTGTATGTATGTTGTTACGAAAATATTTGTGGACAATGATGAATGTGGGACACAACTAAGGCTTGCAGTGTTGGTGACGAATTGTCTTTGATCAAATTACTTTGTCTAAGTCCCCGAATTCAGCTAGAGTCGGTTGAGGTTGAGATAGGTAGCCAGGTAGGTATGTAAAATTAAAATACACAGGTGGTGGTGTGAAATCTAAAATAGTTAAGGTACATTTAAGTATATGCTAAAGTTTCACGTACTTTTTATAGCGTGTGTATTATTAATGTAGTTTTTGATAAATGTAAAATTATAGTAAGTGATTATGCATGGTTTTACTTTCTGTAATATATCATTATAGAATGCATCCTGGTTTATGCGAATAATTCTTGTTGGCAATCAAGTGCATATTAAGTTTATAAGATTTTAAAATTGATCTTTAAAACTTTTCTGTTTTCATAGGTATTTTCCAGTACTTAAGATCAACTTACAACTTATGAGCTCAATGGGAACAGCACATAAGCTCGCGGAATAGCTGTACTTACGCAGAGATTCCGAACAATGGAAAGTTGGACGAATCAAGACGCGAAGAAGTAAAGAAGAAATGCTTTAATGTGCGGCTCGATCGTGGACATATTATTTCAGTGCCGACAAATCTTCTAAATGCAGACAATGGAAGTTAGTCTCCTCTCATAGAATTCTTAACTTTTCTTAATTTAATACATACTACAAAAGAACCCGAATTTAAAAAAAAAACAATTGCAGATGGGGTCGGCTGAGGCAGCATTGACGCAGATGGCTTCTATTCCTTCTGCAGGCTCTTCTTCATATTTTCTACAGTTAGATCCTTCTGGTCGAGTAGATATTTTAGACAGTTCTTTAGTTTTAAGTAAGCCAGATCTCGGAGACGAGACTGTGTATGAAATTCAGTTAGATTCGTACATGGTGGATGAGCGTAATGTAGAAATAGTTAACTTGCAAAATCTGCCAAACTCTGTTACATTTCCGCCAGAATTTTTGGATCATCCGTTTTCCACTGGTACTTTCGAGCCCCAGGTTCACTACCAGTTGGACGATGTAAATTTTTGTCAAATCCTTTCCAATCACGCTACAGAAATTGTTGAAGATGTAGTTCCTGATTATACCGTTGAGACTGAGGTTGCCACAGAATTGGAAGCGGAGCCAGCAATCATAAATCCACACGTGTTTCATGAAAACTATCTTCCTTCAGACTCTATGCAAATAGAAACTGCAGTAGTTCAAGATAATCATACAAACCTGAGCAGTTTTGTTTCTGATCTTTTTCATAACTCTGTTAATTGCCCGTCAGATGGCTTGTCAACTAGTATATCCAATGTCCATCAGTCGTTAAAGAATGAGGAACTTCTAGAGTTCCTACATGAAACAGCAACAGATGTTGACTGCGGTAAAGCGTTTCCGAAGTCTGATGACGCAAGTTCTTCAGAAAGTAAAGCAACAGTGGATAGTCCGCAAGAGAAATCAGAAACACTGATCAACGCTGAAAAAGATACAGAAAAATATGAATTCACTGAAGAGGCTGTAATGCCTCCTGTTGTGGAGATAATTCCTACAAACTATAAAAGTACCACGTGTGCTCAACTCACACCACCTGTAATTACCATTTATGAAGAAGACGATGAAAAAACTTCATGTAAACATGGCAAAACCCCTATTAGACCTACCTTCTTACACGAAAATATGGATCCAGACGATGAGCTCTACATTTCCTACTATAGCCGACCGGACTCAACTAGTACGTAACAAGTTTTTAAATTCCAAATAGCTTTGTTTAGCATAGACATGTTGTATATGGTTTCATGATTTTTTTAAACTGCGTGTATATAGAAACAACTCTGTGCATTTTGTGCTATAAATGGTTCGACACCTTGTTGGATTTGACCAACCATCTTACTACAGTACATCAAGACAATATGAAGCTTTATGGGTGTAAAACATGTGGAAAAGAGTTTTGGTCTCGTTTCCTGCGTCAGCGGCATGAAAAGCAACATCGATTTGATCTTAAGGGCCCAATTCAACGGTAAATGCTTTCACATTAATAAATTATTTTAACGCTATTATTATGAAAATACATTAATTATACTGCATTTTTTTGTTTAGATACCTTCCAAAGGGCCGCCCTTTCGATCATTACGTATCTAATCATTATTATAAACGATTACGTCCTGCTCCAATTACTGAAAGTTATCGAGAACATATTAGACTAATTCATAGCCAGATAAAATCAACCGAATATGATTGCATACAATGTGATAAAAATTTTCAAACCGAAGAAGAGTACAGGGAACATTACGATGAAGAACACGCACTGCAGACATGTCTGCACTGTCGAAAAATATTTGAAAATGCTAAACACCTTAGAGAACACGAACAGGAAATTCATGGACTGTATACAGTTAAAAAGAATTTACCTGGTGGAGCCTGGAAGCTGTGGGAAACTTGGGACTGCGATGAAATGAAAGAACGGGATGAACGATTAATAAATATAAGTCTGTACCATAATTACAGTAGACGTAAAAGAGCGGAGGAACACGCTGGCAAAGGTAGTTTAAAATATTTTCCAGTTTTAAAAATTTAAATGAACCAAATGGAATTTTTATGTAGATTTTAGTGAATGCGAAGAGATTACTGTAACTGAATATGAAGCTACAAAGACAATAGAAAAACGGAAACCCTCTGAGAAGACTCATAGTTCGTCAAAATCTGACAAGAAAGATTCCTCTTCTGCGAATCCTGATGTTCCAAAACTGAGGAAAACGGATTTGAAGTCGTCTTCTTCAAAATTACAAGACTATGACAAAATAGTATTTCTCGAAGAAGAAAATGATAGTGAAGACGACTCCGTCAACAGACAAGAGGATTTACCTTTTAAATGCGAAGCATGCAGGACATCTTTTGACAACGACGCAGATCTTCAACGCCATATCAAGTCTCATCAAATTCGTTCAATGGCTTACATGTGCCAGTATTGTGGTCGTGGGTTTGCAACTCACAGTAATCGTAAAGAACACGAGCGAATTCATACTGGTGATAAGCCATACGTGTGTCCAAGTAAGTCTTTGGCAAAATTCAATCCAAAAGATATATTGTAAAGCTTTGAAAGCCCTAATATAAAAATACTGATTTCCATTCTATGCAGTTTGCAATCGAGCATTTGTTCAAATATCCAATCTCAAAAAACATATTCAGACTCACAAGGATAAAAATAATTTACAGTAAGTATTCATAAAAATGAGTGTTTTAAAACTACAGTATGCGGTTGTAATTATATCAACCATATCGCCTTTTATGTTTAGGTGTTCAACTTGTGGCAAACAGTTTGTGAAGGAATCATCTTTGATTCTACATCAACGAGCTCATTCGCAAGATCGAAAATTTAGATGTCATATTTGTGATCGAGCATATAACTACGCGTCTCTACTAAAACGGTAACTGCCTGACTAATAATTATTTCTATCTTTCCCCGATACAACTTGAAAATATTTCAACTCTCAATTTTTTCGGTTCATGTAATCTGTCTGTAGGCATATGAGAATTCACACAGGTGAAAACCCGTACTCGTGCGAGGACTGTGGACAACAGTTTCATGAACTCGTATCTTTGCACTATCATAGGTAAGTTCCATAATTACAAATCCGTTTTGAAATATTGCGAAGGCTAAAAAACGATTTATTCTAAAACCCTTAATGCTATTTTGTGTACCTCTGCAGGAAGAAAGTTCATACAGGAGAGCGACCTCATCGTTGTGATACTTGTGGTAGAGCATTTATTCTCTCATCTGACTTAAAAAAGCATCTAAAAATTCACTTAAGAGATGCAGGTGGCCTAAAACCCAGGACTGACAGTGGTGCAGCAGGTGGAAAATCAAATAGTCTCGAACCAATAAAAACTTCCAAAAAGGGTTCACCCAAAAAGGTAACTACCACTGCTCCAACATTTGAAATGGAAGATGATCTTGAACCAATCAGTGAGAGCAGACAGTTGACTGAAGTAATAACTGATGGACAGTCTAACACAGAGGAGAAGGATGAACCTGAACCTGAGGATGTCATATCAGATGATGAGCGGCTTGTCATTAGTGAAACAGATTTGCTCAACACTATAGAGAATGAACTACACGACGACGGTAAAGTAGAACTCTCACAAGAGCAGATTACCGACAATGGCGCTGGTATTACTGAAATTGATGCGGATTCTGTATCATGATAGTTATGAAACCTATAAGAATGAAATTAATATATAAGTAAATGACGTATTTATTCTTTCTTGGCTGTTGGCTTAGGTATGTATATAAGCAAACAAATTTTACAATAAGCTGCAATTTTACTTTTTTTTATATTTTCCCCATTTATGCAATATCATGCAAAAGTCATTGTTTTAGAATTCTAAATCTATTCATAGATGTACCTAAACCTAACAAAAATGTCATGTACATTTAACTATTTGCTACACCAACTGCAAAAATGCAGTCTGCGTAGAGTAGAGTATAAGAATCATGTGACTAATAAATTAATCTAGAATTCATGAAAACTATTCAAGACCGGTATTCAAGTTTCATTCCATATTGAAAACAAATTTACCAACCATGCCTAATGTCTTAGAATTTTAGCATTGAGTTAAATTAATGCGATTTTGATAATAAAGTATGGCACACCAAATATCACATAATCCAATATGAATAGCGATGATTACACCTTCATTTATAAAATGCTGAGAGTAATAGATCCTTTGTCTTGTTTCAATTTGACAACGACAAGTGTAAACAAACTCACAGAATAAGTACTTACCCTGATTAGAATACTTAATGCATGCACCAAGAAAGGAAGATTCTCATGACATATCGATTCTTTTCAATCACGACGGATCATTTCTACTTCTCGACAATGAATGAGTGTCTTTCCAATTTGCAACCTGTTAGGTAAAGTACATGCGTGGTGGATGGTCTCCAGCAGACTAACACCAAAGTGGGTCCCCAGCAGACTGTAGTGGGTCTACAGTCACAGCAGACCAAAGTGGGTTTCCAGCAGACAAAAGTGATTCTCCAGTAGACTATAGTTGGTGGTCTCCAGCAAGCAGACTTGGGTGGAAGTGGGTCTACAGCAGACAATAGTGGGTCTCCAGCAGACTAACACCAAAGTGGGTCTCCAGCAGACTAACACCAAAGTGGGTCTCCAGCAGACTAACACCAAAGTGGGTCCCCTGCAGACTATAGTAAAAGTGGGTCCCCTGCAGACTATAGTAAAAGTGGGTCTCGAGCAGACTAACAACAAAATGGGTTCCCAGCAGACTACTACTCATAACATAATATATAATAAGCCAAATGGTATACAGAAAATATATATTTTGTT
>JAHZNA010004171.1:0-10363 GCA_027743935.1 Sinodicranocentrus sp. ZH6
ACTGAAATGTTTGAGCACTCGGTTTAGAGCGAATCATGTATCTATATGCTGCTGCTGCTGGATAAAAATAAAATTCCAATGATTCTAGAAATATTGCATAGACATTTGGATAAAGAAAACAGCACTGTCGACGCGAGTTGTTTATACTCGTGTGAAGCAATGTTAGAACTTTGTAATCTAAAGGACAACAAGAGGCTGAAAACGATTCTCAGTTGTTAAGTTTTCTTGTTGACGATACGATACGATACTAGAGTACACAAGTAGTATGTATTCGATTGAGCCTAACATCTCGACAATATCATTTTGGCTTGTTCTCTTCTCTACATTGGTGAAATAATGTTTTTCTATCACCCCCATAAATCTTGTTCTCAAGGATTTGGCGGAAAAGAGAGGAGACAAGAGGAAGGAAGGAATCGCCCAAAATATATATGAATGAATCCAATTCATGCATCTATTTCACTTTCACTCCCTAGCCCTCTTCAGCTTTTCCTGTTTTCTCTGGAAAAAATACAAACACTGGGTGGCAATGGTGTCGTTTTGGTGGTGGTGGTACAAGGAAAAAAGTGCATCCACTTAGCGTTACTATATTCTAGTGTACAACAATGACAAGTTGTTATGGGGTACTCAACTGTATTCCATGTCAAAGTCTAAACCCCGTTATGATCATTTTTAGAGGAGAATTTCACTTTCACGTGAGGATGCCGCCAAAAAATATAATAAAAGCAGACTTTGAAGTTTCAAGTACAGTTTACATTTATACTTTCTTTTTGAGAAGCGGAGCAAGGTTTTTGTACATTGTATTACTTTCCCATGAAAGTTGTACACATTTGAGGGGGGAGCGGATGTCTAGTTGTTGACGAAGAATGAGTTTTGTTAGCTCTAGGTCGGTTCGTAACGAATAAACATTGTGTTTGCAAAGTCGTATCATGAAATGTACACGTTTATGCATCGATTCTGGGATTATAATACACCAGAGCAGGCTCAAAATTCACTCTCTATTTTCGACAATGTGCAAGATACATTTTGATATTCATGTATTTAATGTTATGTAGCAGTAAGGATGTTTATCATTCTTTGGATGGCAATATCAAAAAGTCAATTTCTTTGCTTCTATGTCTCGAAGGTTTTATCAATAACGGTTTTCCTACTTATTTTGCTTCCTGTCACTGCAACTTGGATTAAATTATTGAATATTCAATGCTCCCTCGTTTGTTGCACAACGCAACTTTACGTGTGTACGCAATAAACTGAGGAATGTACGATTTAGAGAAAGTTGTTTTGGCAGCATGCATGCAATACTTCCAACTTTTACATGATAAATTGCTACACGATCATTTTGTTTAGGGGACATAGCTAGATATTCAGGTAATATAAGGATAGTCATGTACTTTAAAGCTTCGGGTACCAGTTTCGACTTATTTATTGCTGTCTATCTTAATGCATGTTGGAAGATGAAGGAAAGCGCATTAGTCCGTTTCCAATAAACATTTTGAAGATTTGTTTGTGCACAGTATACAACCTCCTGTTTGAATTTGTATGATTTACTGGATTACAGTTTGTTGTAATATAAATGTTTTTTTTTCAAAGCGGAAGGAGGATATAGGAAAATTAAATTGTAAAAACAAAAACCAATGACAGGAACGACGCTTCAACAACGTTTAGGTTGCTGCATACGATGGCAAAGGAAACCCCTTTCTTTGTATCATGAACTATTCTCATGTATTTAATAATGCTAGGCGAAATTCAAAAGTTTGCTGAGCTGAAAAACACGCACTATGAAATTTACATATTAATATTTGAAATAATTAAATACCGTCATTGAACATTATTTATACGCATAACTCGTATGATGCTTTTCTATTGAAATCTGTTCTGCTTGAATTTCTGCATTATTTGAAACTTTTTGAGGTACTTGCTTGTGCAATCATATCATGATACATACTTCATTGAGGTAATAAAGTTTGTATTTTCGCCAGTTTTGTTACTGAAAATTCCAAAGTCAATGCACCGCTCTGAGAATAAAGCGTAGGCTAGAATTGTAGAAAGGATCGAGTACATAGAGAAGTGTAAGTTGTCGACGTACTTGATCCATTTCAAAATATCAGTGTTTCCCAGAGAAATCTACATGACATGCCAAACGTTGTCACCCCATTCTGGTAAAATATGCATGTAGACATATGTAAGCGTCAGTGTTTGTATATCTGTTACTTTATATAACACTAGATAGAATAGTTTTGTCCTTGGCGCATTAGTGTTTAAGTGAAAACAGAGGAGAATTTGGAAAGTTGGTGAGAATAGAGCAAGTCGAGTAAATCGAGTCAAAAGTAAACGTAACAAGAGAAGGGAGCGAGAAGTGGAAAGCCGATTTGCAAGTTTCTATGAGACTTCACCCACTAGAGCCTCTCGACAAGAGAGATTGTGAAGTTATCATCAAGTGTGCGGTGGTGTTGGGGTGGTATATGAGGAAAGGTTATAACTTTTGAAAATATGTGTGTAATGTGCTGAAGCACACATATCTCCCATTATTTTATCAATTGAAGAGCAGACTGAGTAAAGTGTGTGCATGAAATGTACACGATGTGAGTTATATAGTGAAAACTTTTGTATTTATCACCAAAAGTGATTTTGCACAAGTGCAACTTGAATCCTGCACTAAAATCTTTAGAATACTTATGGATCTGCTTGAATGTGGCAGAATATCGCGTAGCTGAAACGAACTCCTTTTACAATTTATCAGCTTGGTTTTCACTGCGTTATAGAG
The DNA here is from genome assembly GCA_027743935.1 of Sinodicranocentrus sp. ZH6. NCBI lineage: Eukaryota > Metazoa > Arthropoda > Collembola > Entomobryomorpha > Entomobryidae > Sinodicranocentrus > Sinodicranocentrus sp. ZH6. Next base: position 2,762 of record JAHZNA010004171.1, read on the forward strand.
TGCGAAAGCATTATCTTACTTAAAGATTGACAGTGTGACAGAATACAAAATCACAGAAATGAATATCGAAAAACAATGTACCTGTCACATGGTCGAACGGTCACATGCCATCTGTCAATTCAAACGACGAGATAACTAATTTAGTCAGTGTCATTTATATTATTTCTTGCATTATTTCATACTAATTCATACACTAAACGGTAAGATTTGTATAAAAAATTCTATGCAAATTAAAACTAATCGTAATCTAGTCTCACAAAATCTGTATTTATTTATAACTTTGAATGTATTTTGTTTCAATTATTGTGAGGAAAAATAACAACTCCAAACACGAATACGAAGTAGAAAATAATATAATTCAAACTTCAACTAGATCTACCTTCCATCTCCACTTTCAAAATACGACACTTTTACAAATGATGTTTAATGGATAAACTCTACTATAGTTAGGAACCTGAAATCGTAGACACTCACAATGCCATTTTTCCCTACCTTCCATGTCATTCATTTATCATTGTTATGTAATATGCACACTAGCACACCTTCAAAAAAGTTTCATTTTCAACTTCTTTATCATCATCATCATCATCAAATGTTTATAGGATGAAAGGGAAAGTGAGAAAATAGAGTTAAAACAGGAAGGAAAGGTTAAACTAACACAGAAAGCACAAAGGGAAAACTCCAAGGTGGTCACAAAGGAACTCTCATGAATTAAAAAAATATCCCCACTCTTCTTTCAATCTTTGGACTTTTCATACGCATTCGGATTTAGTCTAATTACATTCAGTTTGTGATCTACATATGGATGCCAAGGGTAATATCATTATGCTCACTGCATACGTCTAACTTTGTTGTATCTCATGCTTATAAAATGTATTCATAAAATTTCTAGCATTCAAAAAGGTAGGAAAAAACCGAAGAAAAATTGAACACTATCTTTCTCCGCTTTGCCATCATCATCATCCTCAAAAAAAACTTTCTCCTACTCAACTAGCAACAAGCAAAAAAAATGACGCAAAACGCACACATCGGCAGCTCCACCACCGTTAACTATGTAGTCCCTGTCGACTCCGAAAAATAAGTTTTCAAGCGGAGAAAAGTTACCTTCACTTATATTCTCAGTTGCACACAAAAACCCTCAGTAAAACTTTTTTTTGCATACTTACATACATCCCAGAAACCCGGCCAAGGAAAAACAGAAAATTGGAAAGGATTCATTGAACGCATTCCCTACATAGGTTACAGTTTAATATGAAAACCACCAGTTTTTTTTTAAAACTTGCTCTCTCCTACTTGTTTCTTACTGATAGGCAGCCCAGTAAACAGGATAAACTTTATAAGCTCAGGAAAAAGGAATGGGTTATAAAAATATAAAAAATCTCCCTTTGCTTAAGAACCTAAGGGATGAAATGGGAAAAAGTGGGATGGTGTTAAGCAGGAAAAAACTGGCGTACAAGCTTTTTCCCTGCATTTATGAGATAAAAGTGTAGTTGTTTTGCATTAACATGGTCTTTTTTTACTATATCATAGTACACTTACACCTATTCTATCTACGGTTGAGTAATAACGGAGTAGCTACTCGTTTCCCATTTCCCTAGAGGATAGTAGCGTCCGGGTTTACGTATGTAGAGAGAAAATAAGTGCGTGCTTATAACGCACATATATGGCTTATCAAACTAGCCATAAGGGTAAATAGTAGTGGGGGCATATGTGGAATTACACTTTTTTCAATTTTCCATCCCACTCTCAAGTCCATCAAGTGAAATAAAAACACTCATATTTAACAAGTGCTTTATGCATACTGGAAAATATATTGTAGCACGTATCAACGCGTATGCATTTATTCAGAGGTAATATTTTCTTTCACTTGTTCATCCTTTTCATCGCTTAGCTTTTCTTGAGTCTCGAATGATGGAATCGATAAAGTGAATATTGTATGCATGGCTCATTAGTCATCTCATTCTTCCAATTTGTTTTTTTTCCTAATAGCAGGATAGAATATGCCCCTTTGTGACCTAGTAATTTGAAGAAGAGAATGAAAAAATCCATCGGACTAGCTAAACTTACCCAAGTGAGGGGAACACGAGGCAGTCATCCGCACCATATTTCACATTTTCTCTTTATTCTTCTGCTCTATGCTTCCATTAGCAGGTTTTCTGTGGAGAAAAGAAGATGAGAGGGAGTGGGGAAAGATGGGAAAAAAGAAAAGGGATTCCCTCAAGGTTTTCTTGTTTTTCTTTAGGAAGCTTGTTATTACAGCCCTTTTCCGTCTGCAAAGAAGGAAATAGCGCGTCAAGCATGTCAAGGCTTTTCTCTAATTGCCTAAAGAAATGCTTTATAGCATTTATAACATTACAGAAATGGTTTGAATGGTTTCCTTATTAGCAATACTTGAGAGCATTATTGGAGCTGATTGTATGAGTGTCGTTAACAATGCATGAACTCAACCAAATGATATCCACGAGCGAGTTTGCAGGGAAGAAATAGGACAAGGTAAATAGAAGGTTTATATTTTTCATATGAAGTCAATGAAAGTTTAGAAACCTGTTTTCGCCCTTGTATGGTTGAATAAAAATTAAATAAATAAATTATTCATGATTTGGGCTTTTTTAAGATGCAGATTAATTTATCGAAGATGCAAGTTTATTTAAGTTCAATTATGAGACAATTATGAGTTAAAGAATATGAGTTAATTAGATAATTATTCTCATGATATAAATTTATTTTATTTTCAACTCGTGCAATAAGGGTATTCGTGTATGGGATTTCGTATCACATTCGATTTATGTATTTACTTGTAAACATTTTACTATTCTCACTTCAAGTGACTGCCTCCCCTTTGTTATAAATTTCTTACAATCGATCGATCAATTCTGACTGAAATAGCTATTTCAAGATTTTATTTATGGTACCCAGGAAAAGTTACTTTTAAACTTTGTTGTTTTTTCCAATCTCCTTCTTTTTTTATATACTTTCATCGAGTTGTTTCTTTTGTGACCTGTTAGTTCCCATTCCTCGTGTTGTATCAATTGTGCTCAAACTCGTAGATTTGAAGGAAAAGCCTTTGTGATCATTCTTATGGGCTGCTTTCACTCAATCCGAACAGGTTTGGCTTGCCACATCCTCACAATCTGACTTCTCATGTGCTCTTTTTTGTCTAGAAAGAGAAGAGTGTTCTCTCCCTATTTTATTGTAAAGCTCATCTTGCCCGCTGTCGCCAAAGAAGATAAAAAAGGAATAAGGTGCGTCAAGTCCTTCGCCAAAAAGCGAAAATCTCTAGAAAAAAGTCCTAACTAGCCTTAATGTAATACACACAGTGGAAACATACAAACATTGGGTATTTTTTTCAAGGGACAGGTCCATTGTTACGAACAAGTTTTATTTTCGCCATTTCTTCCCTAATGGCGTACAAGAGAGGAACCCGTGTATAAATTCTGGGTTAAGGAATACTAGAATATCCTTCACATCAAAAGGCTATATATATGTGTTGTAAACCTCGAAAGTAGGGAGAGACCACGTGTGTGTATATGCACCAAAAAAGACGGTAGGAAGGCGAGGCTTTCATTTTTTTCAATCCGATCTTATTTCACTTTCCACTTCTTCCATAAAGGATAATAAGTTGGCCTCTTAGCATTTGTTGTCGTCTGAGTGAGTGAGTTGAATCCTATCCCTAAGGAGAAGAAAAAAGGGCTTCAAGAGGATCTACATCTTTCCACTTTTATACTCTTCCCATCCCAGCTTTCCTTTTCATAAGGACCGACAAGGTAGACACACACGGTGCTCGTTTGATCTTCCTGATGATGTTGCAACTTTGTGTGTATATTAAATGTTTGGTGGATACATAAAGAAGTAGAAAAAACTAGTCGGAAAAAGGGATGATGATGATGACGACGACGAGGATATGGATGGAAAGACGGATTTTTCAGCGTTCTACAAATATCCCACATTATGATAAAGTCAGCAAGCACAAGAAACTCAAAATCATTGGCATGGATGATGGGTCGGATGGTGTGTTCTTGGGTGAAGAGAGCAAGAGAAAAAAATTATTGAAAATGGAATTTTTTGCAGATGCTCGTTTTTTTCCTAGAATCTCAGCAAAGGAGAGAGTCAAGGAAAAAGCTAATCTTATTCACTTGATTCCATGCTTCATGTTGAGTTGAAGATAATGATGGGAAGGATGATGACTCGTCTTTCTCTTTCAAAGGAAGCAACTCCTTTGGAAATATATCGATTCTCTATACATTCTCTCTTTTCCAAGTGGATTACAAGGTGGGATTATTCCTTGAGCTGGAAAGGAATAAGCTGCTCTACCCTTTATGAATCATTTTGCTTGGATATAATGGTAGGTTAGAGAGGAAAATCAAGGTTAAGTACTTAAACTCAGAAGACGCGTGATTAGAATATTCGCTATCCACCGTGGACTATGAAGTTGTACATTCAGATCTGACAAGAAGAAGAAAAAATGAAAAGAGGGAAGGACCCAAAGAGAGAGGATCTTTTTCTCGTAAATGACTTTCGTTTGAGTGAACGTGAACTTTTTGAGTTTACAGTGCACAACCCAGCACTCACCTAATCATCCGCTATTCTACTCTACTTGAGAGGAGGAACATGACGTGAAATGCAAAAAAAACTTTATCCTGGATATGGGCGTATAAACCTGAGCACTTGGTATTCACCAGGATTTGAGAAGTATGGCATGGAAAAAGGAGGAACAGGATGTTTCCACTTTTCACTGATTTCTTCTGCATTAGCAAGTTGAGCGGAGAATGTAAACGTATCTAATGCAAAAGAATATTAGATGGCTTGAGAAAGCTTATACTCGTATACCTGTTTAAACTGGGATGTGGTAAGGGGTGCGATTTGATAGTTGAAAAGTGTAGTCGTGTCTGAGTCTTCGTTAGGATTCTCCGTGGACACTCGCACATTACCATTGAATCAAATGACCAAAGTATTCCAATCCTCGTGTGCTATTATAAATATAAGCATATGTAATACTCCTTTTAGGTATATATATATGTGCCGTCGTTAGAGATGAAATTTTTGCTGTGGTTGGGATGTTATGGGATATATGATAGGATATATGTATATGTTGAAGAAACACTTCATCGTTCTTATCCGCACAGGGAAGGAGTTCGCAGTTGGGGAGCTCTTTGACTTGCTTTTCCCCATGATATTTTCAAAGTGGATCTCATTAAGGTCTTTCGAGGGAAACGATTGTTACCTTATTGAATTTAATCTATGTGCAGAGGTCATTCTAATTAAGTGGAGCAAACGGCTTCTCGCCATGGAGCCTGCTATTACTGAAATAATAATACTAATCCTATCTTCTCCTCTCAGACTAGTCGTTAGACTTGTTTTTTCTCTATCTCATCCACCAGTTTTTCCACCTGGCTGGGTGTATCATGAGGAGCTAGCTTACATTTTGTTATTTTCCTAAGCCGATGACAACCATTCCGCTAGTGTTGCTCTTGATCTCTACTGCGTCAACCTTTGGATCTCCTATTGTCGCATGGAAATGTGTTTTCTCCATTACATTCAAAGCTTTTTTTCTTGTCCTATTCACAAACAGGGAGAGAGAAGCAAGGGCACACACACATACAAACAATCCGGGAAATCGTAATGTTTATGGGGAAGAGCACGCACAGCAGGCTATGAGCTGAAAGTGAGTCATAACACACCGGAAAAACGACACTCTCCTCCTCCTCTTCATCGTCCTACGAAACAAGGAGTGTTGTCTGGCTTTCAATCAATTTCCTCTTTCCCTTGAACAACTATCATCATTACCATTAGTCTACATTGCCTTTTCCTCAGTGAGTTTGTGTGTGTGCGAGTCGAGTGGTTTGCTTTGCCTATGGGGCTCTTATGATACTTTATATAGTGATTTTTTTTGTGTTGCACCAGGAGCTCACCATTATAAGTTCAATTGACAAGGTGAAAGCTCACGTATGACATGAATTGCACATAATATCAATCCATCCAATTTCATTCTCTACTTCACAAACTTCAACTGCCATATATATACCACGAGAAGGCTTATATAAAGAAATATTATGAAGAGAGAAGAGAAGAACTCAGCCACTAGCTCTCCACCCTCTCTTCCGTCAAGTGGCTCACAGAATGAGTGACAGATAGTGTAATGCAGTGCTTTGGATGGAGGACGAGGAAGGGAAATAGGGAATGAAAATAAGAGTCCGGAAAGAGGGGTGGCTTCATGCACACTGGTTTGATATACACACGGTGGTGGATTAATAGAAAAACATCTTTGAAGCTTTTTCCCTTATCCATCTTGAGAAAATGAGGGAAAGGAGAAAAGGAATTCGTCTCACACTTTTTTTTTCTTTTTCAGGAACTATAGAGTAGTTTTCATACGACACTGCCAATAACTTTGGGATACATTGAGCCATTACCATTACAATTTCAAGCTGTATACCGTCCCCAGTGAAAAAATGGCGATACTAACGTTGGCATTATGGTCAGTAAAGGAGCTAAAGTAGCTCACTCACACACTTGCACAACTATCTCACTTTTTTTTTATACGGCCGAGGAGGCAACTAGTTATTTTTATGTTCGATAAACGGACCAAGTCATCCCAATAAGAAAACTTGGAAAGTGTAGATAAATGCTTAAGAGTATATGTAGTTATATTCTTATTTTCTTCCATCATTATGTCTATATCATTCCTTGGTGGAAAATTGTTGTTGTGGAAAGTATGCCAATACATGGATACATTTTTTTCCAGAGTATGTACGCATTTTAGTGGAAAATTTCACCGGGCGAAAAAGAGTTAGAAGCAGTGGCGCAGTTCACGAAGGGATTAGTAAATGTGAAGTAAATAAAAATATGGTGTTTTCCCCTTTCCACCATAGCACTCCACCCTAGGCATATATAAAAGCATTCCAAAGTAGCTACTTGGCATGTTGGTAACTAGCCGTGGTGGAGGGAGGGTAAAAAGAAAAACTGCGTATAAATGACCAGGAGTAACTTTCGTGGTAACGATCCCTATCAGGATTAAATGACGACCGTGTAATATGCACTTGTCGATCTCAATTCCCTTGCATGGGCGGGCATTAACTACACCCTCATATTATTTTCCTCTCGTTGCTTACCACCACCATAGGAGAGACTTTTAATAGGTTTTTTATATACGTACCACCAAACTAAACACATTCTCCGAGTATAGCCATTGATTCATGTGGCTAATGTGAGCGGTCCATTCCATCCGGCAGGGTACAGGATCCCCATTTAATGTCCAAATCCTTACAACTGTTCAAATTGACTGGCTTAATTTGAGCCCCTCTGGAATTTCTCGTGTACTTGTCTTGCTCTCCGCGCCGCAGCCACTTTGACGGTATGGCTACCCAGAGAAATTTCGCATTCGCTAGAAACAATGTTTCTCGAAAGCTTGTGTCCCTCCCGACGTCTTATTATGTGCGAGTTGTTTTAATGCGTGCTATTTTCTATACAGAATAATAATAATAGGAGAAGCAAGGAATTTTGACTTTAAGGAAATAGATTTTTGGGTTTGATGAATGTAGGTTTATAAAACTTTTATTGCTGACTCGAGCTTTCGACAAGGAACTTTTGTCTTCTTCAGGAGTAAAA
>JAHZNA010004172.1:0-33978 GCA_027743935.1 Sinodicranocentrus sp. ZH6
ACGACATTTTAGAATTTCAGTTAATTAAACCCTTAAATGTCCATTAAATTCTCTGAAAATGAATTTGTGGGATCTATAATACATAATGAAGGTTCAGTGAAAATTTTAGTAAATTCCATGTTGACTGGAAGTTGTAGGAGGGACCCATAGCTGAAATCCACCAAGTTTATTTAATCTGATATTTAATCTGATGATGATATTTGACGAAAGTTTGATACGTGAGTACGTGTACGTGTCAGTCTGTGTCAAACGTAAATTTAGAAATATCGTGATGACTAACGCTGACAATAAAATGGAATATGCCATGAAGCAAACACTTGCTATATCCGAGATGATAAATAAAACAAATATTTATGGTTAGAAGGATTACACATGTATTTTAGTACCACGTCACATTAAAATGTTTGTTACGTATACACAATTATAATGAGAGTTTACAGTCTGAAGATAATACAGTTCTAACGGTAACTTTGAAACCGATTAGGCGTCCTGTTATACCTGCACACCTAATCTTATCAACTATGTTATGGATTTATGTACACTTTCAATCACAATTCACCATCGAGCTTGATCAGTATGGTTAGGTATTTCCACGAGAATTAATTCACGCGCATTCCGGTCACCAGTCCTTAGTTGCTAAATCGATTAGTTACTAATTATAATTTCAGAATACGAGTTTGCTAAACATTCTACCAGAAATACGTGTTATCCTAAATAAAAATTATATATACCAACACATGCTACTCTAAACACTCTACCGTGAATACCTTAAATGCTGTCCGGTTGATTTCAATTTTGGCCCTTTAAATTATGTTTAAAATTAAGGAGCAGCCGTGTCAGAGGTTTAAAGTTGCTTAAATCTTTCAGCTAGCTCGGATCATTTACAATGATCATTCATTACGGACGGCTTTCTACGGTATTTACGGTAATCAACACACGTTCAGGTAAAATTGATTTTTATGGGTTTTACAAGAATATATTAAGTACATTTTAGTACGTTTAACTAAGTTATTTTTTGGGAATTGTATAAACATTTCTATAATACACATGTATAAACATCTTCAACTAAAATTTTCAAATAATAGCTGGCCTACGAGTGTCAAGTTGGCGAGAAAATAGAGAAACAACAAACCCAATTTAACATAAACTTCTCATTTTTAGAATTAGTGTTATTTAGACAGAATTTATTTGATTTAAAATACATCCAAGCTTTCGGAAGTATTTCTCCTTTTATCAGGACCAGAAGAATAAAACAATAAATAAATAAATAGTTAAAATCATGAAACAGTAATCTAATACAAATTTTATTACAAACCATCCATAACTAGCAATAAAATATGAATAGTCAATCGAGCTATCCCGGAATTTTAACAAATTTGTTCAGCCACCCGAATTTTGGAATATATTATGTAAAGCTGAATCCTAAATGCTGAGATGGAACATGTTGAATTTCAGACACGTAATCTATATACAAATGTTTACAACTGTTACAATTACATACATATTATTTGGTGACAATTACTATAATGAGTTTTTACAGCATGGAAATCTTTTCCAGTAAAGTTTTAGTTGTAACTTGTAACTAGACAAACTCACAATCAGTTTTAGATACATGCAATAATAATGTTCCTTGACAGGTCAAATTTTATAGCACTACTAGAATTTAACAATACATTTAACACTGCAGTAAACTTCTAGTGGATTCAAATTAAACGATTAAACATTTTTTCATCTATAAATCTGCTAGGTTGTAAGCTAATTTTTAAGAATCATTATCATACCATATCATATCCTAAGTCATCAAACAGTATATCTGTAGGTATGTATATAAGTTTAATTTACAACTTGAAATGCTTAATCCAAGTAATAAGATTTTAAGCATGACTTGTTCCATCTTGAGATTCACTACGAAAAGTTATCTCGCGCCTTGTTTCATTCCTATAAGTACACCATCTTAATATTAGCTCTCGGTCTACAGCACCTTCACGCTCATGACAGAAATATATTTAAATTAAGCAGAAAATTGATGGTAGACTTGAAACTAATTTCACACAAAATTGAACGCTCCAAAAGCATCTTTACGTACTTGTCATAAACTATATATACTATGCACAAATTAAACCATAAATAATGATTATTAAATCATACCTCTTCACACTACAGTATGGCAGAACTAAGAAATAATGAATTCATACCAGTCTTGCATACGAGTTTACTGTTATTGTAAAACACGCTCCTGTCTACTATGGTTTTGTTACTAACTTTAAAGATCAAGCATTCACGTCTATCATCTAGCCTATTAAAAGTTTAATCTGCAATAATTAGCTATACGAGCGAATTTACATAAAGCAGCAGTAGTTTTTACTTAGATGGGGAATATCTTGATGATCATATTAGCTTGAAATTAAATTTTGAAAATAGATTGGTGTTCCTCTAGATCCACCATAATTAACATATGGACCCAAGAGACAACCATTTCACAGTGTTAAACGTTATCGAGATTTATAAAAGTGGTGCTTTCCGTAAAACCTGGTAATATGGATGAAATCCAATTTACATTTGGTATCCTAAAGATAAGATAATCATTTATTAACATGTTAAAAAGTAGCAGTTACGATCACGTAATTGGTCTCCCTACTTTAGCACGGAAGAAGCGCAGTGTCTGAACAATAATTCGATCAGAAAAACAAATTTACCAAATAAATACAAACCAATCTTCAAAAAATATTGCATCGCGTTCAAGAATTAACTTTTTCCTACACATTGCTATAAATTCCATAAGCTCACAGCACATGAAAATCAGTGCGATAAGTTATGTAAAATTGACTTGATGAAGAACCCTAGGCAGTTATGAAAACAAGATTTTGTCGTGGGAAATGAGAAAACAGAAAAAAACAGTCATTATACAGCATACAACTGAGCAACATTGACATGAAAAGCTATATTTTGTTTACACAAAACCAATTCAACGAAGCTTCATTGAGTGATAGTGGTTCATCCTCATTCAGTTTCACTGATTGCGTTATTCCTTTTAAACTCTGTCAGAGTCGGTAACCCCATTGCTACTAATGCCAAAAGCTGACAGAGCATCCACAGTTGGATCTTCAGAATCCGAATCCGAATTGTTCTCATTTGCCTCGTCTCTCTTAGAGTTGTTTCCTTTGAATAAAAAATCCCTCATCTTACTAATTTAACGGGAAAAATAAATTGGAATAGCGCTGTGAACGAAATCGAGTTGTACCTTCCTTCCCAGTGGCGAGGCTTGATTTCCGGTTTTGAACATTCAAATATTTTCCATACTTTCCAGATTCTGATTTTTTGTGATTGTCCAAATTGGATTTGTAGGTGGTTCCTGAGTCTTCACAAGAGGAAGAAGCTGCTTCCTTCAGAATTGGCTTCATAATGTCTGACTCAATGTACACGGATGATGGTGTGATGTGGCTTCCCCCATCGTGAACAAGGATTTGTCCATTTTTGACTTTGTGAACGTTTCCATTCTTCATTCCTCTTGGGTAATAATGAACTCCATCAGCCAGGCTCTGTTTATCATTTGTATGCGCCAGTGTCTGTAATGAAAATTCCTCGCAATATGAGTCACTCTTGTCGTTATAGATGTTAGATGGGTAATAGTCTTTCATGGAATTTCTAAGGTTCTGTGTGGAACTGGCAATTGACTTATTTAGCAAGGTTTTCGTGCAACCCGACATTTCCAGTGTGATGATAGGAGTTTGCTAGATTCACAACCAATTTTTCACCAAACATCAGAATATAATTTTGTATGAATGCTAACTCAATTTCGAGTAGTCATCAACAAGTCTACAGCGGTTACGTGAGAGGTTGCATTTACAGAAATATCCACTGCTGATGAAAAGGGGAAGATGCAAAACACAAATTTTCACTTCATGCATATAAATTAGTTTTTTTCATCACAATCCATAAGTTAATTTCCTTCGATCTTTATCTCTGGTTAACGGTATTCTACTAATTACTTTTACTTTTTTATGATTACTGTACTAGCACATTCGCTATGTGGAATACTTAACATGGAAATGCTCTAAGTGTTAATTACGTTACATCAATCAGTCAATTATGCCATATCTGTTTTGTCCACATGACATTCCATCTTAATTTTTTTTTCTAGTTACGTTTCCCATGCTTAAGACGTCCCTAGGATGCGCGTCTATTTTCTCTAATGACTAGTGAATCGTTCACTAGTACAAACTTTAATTCTAGCTTTGCTATATGTAGGGTAGTGTCCCTGAAAACTTTCTACGCATAAAATCAGACAAGGAAAATTTGTTCATTTGGAAATGATTAACTTACCGATGTAAATTCAACATAGGCAGCAGTTCCCCGACCTGCTTTGTATTCCTGGTATTGGGAAATCACGCAGACCAAGCCGTACGCCTGAAGAGAAAGAAAACTTTTTTATTTGCAATCTGTGCTCATTCCATCTTGAAAGTATGCCTAAATGAAACTGAAAATCGTATAATCAGCAGCACATCATCAAAAGCACGCTTTATAACTTGAGACAATTGATCTATTTACTCTGTAAAATTTTATTGCAAGTTAGAAAACATTTAGCAGCTTCTTGACAAATTAAAAGTACGAAGTTGAGGCGTAAAACAGGATCAATTACATTAGATGGTAGGAAGGTTTACAATTAAAATTTTATTAGCGTTGCTACTCTAAATTTTTTAGCTGAATTTGCTATTTACAGTTTTCCTGGAAGAACTCAAACTCAAGGGTTGTGTTACTTTGGGCTAAACATGTTCCTCCATCCATGTCTTTTTTAAAGCATGCTTCATTACCTTCGTTAAACTTATTTTTATTTTATTATCCATGAACATGCTTACACTCGCTCAAGTAATTTTCCTGGAAATGACGCTTTCTAAGGATAAAAATTTTCACAGGGTTATGTTATATCGACACCGATACAAAAAACAGTGACGCTTATGCATTCACACTCTTGCTAGCGCCCACACGAAAATTGCATTTCAATATTATGCAATCTTGGCCATACTAGTGCAGCATGAGCAGACTTGTTAATGGGATACATGCTTTACATCAAACCGTATCCTTCAATAGCGATCAACATTTCTAAAGAGTCAGCTGAAATAATATTTGATGGAGTGGAAAGTTTAAAAATAAAGGATACAAAGCAATTCATTCCTTTATTTCGAATGCCTGCATTAAATTTATTTGCATTGATATGATCCTACAATGAATTGAGTGTTCAAACACGCTACACGCTTCAAAAATCCTCCAATGTCAAATGAAAGGCATTCACCGGCTTGCATTTATGAAGCTCATCGTTTTCACAGAACGCAGCTAGCATTTCTTATGAGCACCAACCTGACTTCAGTTAGCTGACGAGATTGTTAGAGGGCAAACAACTATCCTCTGTATTTGCAAATAATCGCTCATCATCATTATCACCAGTTCACAATACAACGTACCACAAACAATAATCTCGGAGAGAGATGAGTTATACGTCAAACTGGAAATGTAATGTATACAGTATGTACCTAGAATGAAGGAGGGAAGCATAGTCTGACGGAAATATGAGATGGATGTGCATCTCTGCGTATTTTCATTATGGCATTTACTGCGAAAAGAAGTATAAAAAGAAATTACTAAAGCTCGCTTAAAATATTCATCAAGTGTAGTTCTCCCTCTTGCTCTTGACAGTTGGAGTGTTCAACTTGGACAAGCAAGTAGTTTCACCTGCTTCAAACCTCTGTGCTCAATTACTCCAGATAATTTGGACAGATAGACTGATTAAGCTTTGCCTGGAATTTGGGCTCGCTAGTGCTAATTAAAAAATAAAGAGGGGGATTTCTTTGAGAAAAACAGGAATCTTCTTCATAACTTTTGGATTTTACTGGAACAATTTTCTGTACACGTAGCTTTCTCAAGATTTCCAGAACATTATAATTCAAGGTAAGATGCCAAAATAACTTAATTGGCTTTTAATTAGAGTAGCCTGGAAAAATACCATTTTTTAGGCGTAGACTTACATTAATCGAGTTCAATGTCAAATCCACAATAACAATTCCAAGAACAAGTGATAAAGGTGTTTCCATTGGCTCAATGAAGTATTCCATCTATAGTTAAAATAAATGACTGTTAGTTATGTAAAACCGTCATACGGAGGGATAATCGTGTTTATTGGAATGTTCACTTTAAAGCAATATTCTATTTGAACATGAATTCCATACCAGTATACATGCCACTGTGATTGTGTCAATGCCAATATGTGTTGGGACAACTATCATCCATGGCCAGAACCAGCTTTTTCTTTCCTGTTATTAATCGTTTTTTCAGGAAGAAAAAAAGTTATTCTTACTTGAATACATATATATCTATGCATATTGCGTTTGCCTCTTTGGTTCAATGACTTTCGACAAAGGGTGCGAAAGGAGAAGTTTGCATATATGATTAATAATACCTGTTGCAATCCACGAATCAGTAAAACGGACGAGTACACTCCGACTAATTCACATAGCAAGTCCATGAACAAGTTAACAGTTTGCACTGAAATCGAGAAAAGAAACACAAATGCATTGTTATCTTTCCTTTGATATCACCCCTTTTTAACAATGCGCATTCATACATTCATACATGCATACCTATTTCAATTATTAGCTTGCCCAAAACTAAAAATAGATACTACTACTTTGTCTGTCTGTAAAATAGATTTCACAATATGACTATCCAATTATTTAAGTCAAAATATTTTTACTTTAGAAAATCTTTCTAAACTTTGGAACATTTTGGACACTCGACTCTCCTATCGAATCTTTGACACCTGTCGGCTGTCACTAAAGAATTAGCAACATCCACAGGATATTTTCCATTTAAACTACTATCCGAAATCAAAATCCCAGGTTCGACTCGTCGTAAGTTGGAATTGAAGTCGAAGTCAGTGATATGTACACTATCCTGAAAGTGTACGATATCAGTTGATAAATAGGAAGAGTGAAGTTGAGCATGTAGCAATTTGGAATCAACTCCTCGTCAATGCCTACTTGTCTCCAAAAGGAAAGAGGTTTAAGTGACGTGGGGGATGATAAAACTGAATTCAACATCTATATCTCCAAAGTATACGTACCACTTGACAGTCTCGGAATATGCTGGTGGCGCTAATATAACATAATAATAGTTTTTTTCGAACGTAAACATTATTACTTCTATCTCATCGAGTTTAGTGGATTTTGCCTAGCAACGCTTCAGCTTTATGAACATGACACTCATGACAGAATATCCGATTTGCTCATTGTTTGGCTAAATTATATGATTTTTCTATTTTATGTATGTCGAGGGTATGGTGCTTCTCAAACAGATCTTATAGATATCTAATCCAAGCCTACGAGTAAGTGGAGAGGACAAATATAATTTTGTTTGTATCAAATTCTTATTCAGTTGTTAGCTTTTGTGCTCGTGATGGTGTTTTCTTAGAATCATGCTATAATTGATTCTATAATTAATAAATCTCATTTGAAGATCTTCTACTCATATTTAAAGAGCTTACCAGTCCCATACCAATCACTGATAAGGAAGAGACGAAGCATGGAAATACTTTTGTTCTCATTGTCACTCTCTTGCAAAATGTTCGGTTGGGATGAAGCGGCTAGAATCTTTTTTGTGATGTTTTCCAAATTACTTTCGTTTCCTTTGGAACAATAGCTCGGTATGGCACAGGAAATTCTGCCTGTGACAAGCCGTTTCTGATGAACATCCACAGATGAATCCTTAACATGTTCCACGTTCCCCTCGTACATTTCATCACTGTGAAAAAAAGAGAAAAACTTGCCGACCGTCATGAATCCAGTTATCCATGTGAATAGGAAAAAGTAGATCTGGAAGGAAAAAGAGAGTATAAAGTGACATTAATCAACACGCAATGTTTTTCTCATCATTGCAAATTTCCCCATACAATCACTCTCCATTTCGTCATATCGTTAGAGACGTGACAAAATGTTTTTTATTGCAAAAGAGCATTCTATTTCTCACAAGTTTTTGGTCAGAGTAAGAGTAAACACTTTAAGAGTGAATATTCATTGTTGAAAGATGCACATGAGAAAGAAATGAAAAACTTTTATTATTAAGAGTCTCAAACCTTTATTAAATGTTAAGAAGATGTGGAAAATCTGAGGAAATTTTCATTATAATTTCACAAGTACATAATGGAGAAGGATTTTACGTAAAGGATATTTGTAAGAGGGAACTTTGAGGTTTACATTTTCTTTAGCATTTTCATCCACAAAAACACACTTAAATACCTTATGGCATTATTCTCAAGTAGCAGGAAAGCTGAAATTCTAAAGAATATTTATTCGCACTCATTTTTATACGAATCGAACTCATCCTCACAACAAGATTTGTAAGCTGACCCTAGAGAAAAGGGATTTTCAAGGTAGAGCAACAAACAGCTTTTCCAAAGCATTGGTTATTACTTTCCCAATCTTCTTAGCAGAATAATTGCTTACAATAAGCGTAAGAAAGAGGGCAGGGAAGTGAAAACAATTTATCGTCATGGGAAAGTGAAAGCAGGGCAAGGACTGTTACAAGTTAGTTATATGCATGTTATGTATGTATTATTTACACTTATATGAGATGGTTAGGTACTACCGTAAGTACATAATGATTTTCATACTCCCTATCCGACTTTATTTGTGTTTTGCTGGGGGTTTTCCATTTGGGAAAAAAAATGTTTGAACTCTTTATATTACCATGGTGTTTCATTGGATTACATACTCGAGGAAATTGTTGCTTTCCTGATATTTACAAATTCCGATGCAATTTCAACTCCTTCCCTAGTTTGTTTGAACAGTCCAGTCTTGTGGTTGACGGTGGCTTTTTGAGAACGAGGGTGAATCAACCAATAGCCTCATATTGCAAGACACTTAACTTTCTCATTATTACAGAATGGGCATACCCAGTTATTTTCCCATATCTGTTTATACACTTGCACCTGTTTGTTTGTGTAGGTATGTATTTCTTGAGATATTCAGTCACGTTTGGTTTGCATGCAATTTGAGCTACTATCATGGTTTTGTTTGTTGTGGTTTCCTGTCAAGATGAGTAGGAATTTTGATCCGTTTTTGGCTGTTAGATACTTTGCAGGGGAGAAATCATGAAATACTTTTAATTGCTTAAGGAATACGTCAATGTTTTCAAAGTTTCAGCTACATCATCAATTTGAAAGCGTTTGACTCGTCCAAACTTTCTATTAAGTGAGTCAATTTGATCGATCATGTGTATGATGCTGTGTCATCAGGAAAATGGAAAAGTGGAGTAAATTAATGTTTACTTTATTGCACCAATATAGGGTTGCAATGTTGACTCCCTTCAGCAGTATGAAAAATAACGGTTGCAAACAAACACTCGGTTTGCTCTCTCGGAAACGAATATGATTCTTGGAATTTCTGAGATTTAAAATGATTCATAAGAATCTAACCCTTCCGTTTTCTTTTCTCTAGGGTTTGTTTTCTTTGACTGTTTGTGGGTCTGGGTAAACGTGAATAAGTATGCAAAATATCGTTGTAAAGTTTTCCGCAAGGTTGAGTAGGATAATCAGATAAATGAATTCCGGTAACGGTTTCAGATTCCAAAAGAGGGTAAAGATGTTGTGTGATGCAACTTGGTGGAAAAGTGGAAACACGCTTTTGCAATATCTATTCCATTCTAGAACATTTTTTCCTTCCATTGCTTTTGCAATAAGCATTCCATGTATTGGATTGCCCTTTCCATGACCGTCATTTTGAAGAAAGTAGGATGGCATTTTGCCATCAGTGGAAAGTACTTGTGTCGACTTTCATCAGGTATAACTATTTAAGTGACATGAAAAGAGCTGGCAAGGCGAATAATTTATTCAAATTAGGATTTAGAATCTGCATATATTCCGATTCTGAAAAGAAACTACGGATACTCACCTTGAACAAACTCTAGGCACGCTTTATGACAAAACTTGGGAGACAAAATTGGACATGCATATTCTCAACAGAGGGTATTTAATTAGTTTGGTGGTACACTTTGTGAAACGTGAGCTATTCGTTTGAGATTTCAATGAAACTGAAAACCGCTTGAAAGTGAATTCACTCTGCTCGAAAGATTATAAAAATACCTCCTGATAAACCAGTTTAAATCCTCTTATCTCTCTCAAATCTCTTCGTCACCATATTCACATTTGCATTCATACAAAAAATATAGATACCGTTAGAAAAATACAAAAAATCATGTTGATGCAAGTCCATTTTTCAAATGCAAATACCCCATTTTTAATTGAAAATTCCACTCACACAAATCCGCTGTACTATAGGAAACTACATATTGAACTGGAAATGCAGCTCAAAAACGAATCCCTTAATTTACTCTTCTGTTCAATTTAGGTGATCTCTGCACGTGACCTAAATTCCAGAAAGGATTTTGTAAAGAAAGCAAGTGGTTTTCCTCAAGTTGTGAATACTCATAAAATGTTCTCATCAAAGATTCACGACGATGGCAAAAGTGGCTGTAATAACAAACCACTTTGGAATTGCCTTTTTGTCATTCCACAGAACAACCTCTTGGGCAATGAAAACCTCGCTTAAAAAAACTGTCAGAGGATTTTAGTTGAAGAGACAAAAGCGTCATTAATGGTTTTTTAGAAACACCTAAAATATGGTCGTACGTCACCATCCCAATGTAAAGAATAATCTGATTTATTAACACAAAGTGTCTGAAAAAGGAAAACTTCTTGTGATAAATAAAGTTTTTTTTTGGCAAAAACTCTCAAAGAATTTTATTACAAGAAACCATTTCTGGAACGATGATAGGTACAAAAATATCTTGCCATTTTATTGGAAAAGTATAAAATAAACATTGCCTCGTAGACATAAGTCCCATCAATCATGATAAGTGTTCAAATGGACGAATGAGCGTCAATACCCTACTTTCACATCATTTGTCAATGCTCTGCACCCCACTCTCTTAATTATATTTGTATACGGAGGAATTATACACGAAGTTTATATTTTCCTTCGAATTCCAGTAATGGTTCATGTTTAAGTGTACAAATACATAATGGGAATAACATTGCTTTTGTTATACAATAAGTTATATTTACATCTGACTACGTGCACATCCTATGAGAAGATCAATTCTTCAGTCAGACAGAAATAAATGTGCTTATAGGCTTCTCATTTACCCCAGCTAGATGTGTTACTGGTATGATGATCGAATCAAATAGAGTGCGTTTCAAAAATTCTCCTTCATGCAAGCCACGCTCTAATAGATAAAAATGTGCTTTGTATATGTTCCTACAAATTTGAGGATGCCCACATTCGAGTTAGTTTTTTGCGATAAAATGAAAGACACTCCTTTTGTTCCACGTTTCACTCTCCCTGGACATTTGGGTAGATAGAGAAGGAGAAGAAGAAAAAAATCAAAGCGAGAGCTATGCTGGTTACCTTTGAGAAATATAGTGAGAAAGATTGTGAGTTTGTTAGATTCAAAGTGCATTTGATGAATAGGCAGTACAAGTAGTATATTATGGATATAGTGAAATAAACATATGGCTGAGGCTATTTTTCTACTTTAGAGTAGTCATTCGCTAAGAATCGTGGTGAACTATTGTGTCTAAAAGAGAAGTACTGGGATTGCAGACCGAAATCTATCCATCTTTCATTTATCTTTGTCAAGCTACTTGCCTCGTTTCGACTGTGATGACGGAACTGAGAACCTCTTTATTTCCTGGCTAAAGACCCTCACTCCACTTTTCATTTCCTGGGTAAAGCGGATGGAAAGGGGTAAAACAGATTACATCTATTCATTCCTAGTGGCTTAGCAAAAAAGATGGGAAAGAAACAGGACGATGCATCATTACCGCTCTGGAGTCGTAGTTGTTAACGTAAAGTTGCAAAGGAAAATAATCGAATATTCTTCATCCGTTCTTTTTATAAGGAGTCTACTACCTAGTTATTTTCATGAACTGCTCTGTGTGTGCACAGCCAATTGAAATAAAAAAAACATTAGCATGGTCCTTGCTAACACTTGGTGGTGAAAGCTTTTCCACGGAAAGCATTAAGCTTGTCAACGCAGTTCACGAGGGAAAAATTGCAGGAATGCAAATCCTAATTTTCCATCTGCTGTATTTCCAATAACCTTAAGAAAAAAGTCAGTATCGCACCTGAATGGCATGGGAAATGCACACACTTTCTTTTTAAGTATTTATGCAATAAAAAATTCCATGGTGTTTTGTATACACTAGGGAAAATTGAAGTTTTGACTTTCCACTTCTAGCCCTGGGGTATTTTGTCAAATCATACTGTAGAGCTAAACCTTCAACGTTAAATTCTACTTTGAGAATGAAAGTCAAGAACACAAAGGAGCATTACTAGAATTGTAAAGAGAGAGCCAAGAGAGTAATGACATTTCCTCCTACTTTCCCTTCTCCTCTGTCCACAAAATCGCCCCAAGTTAAGCCGGACATTTACCTAAATGAGCTGGTCCCGCAATGACATGATGTTTGCAGACGGGACAACAAATACCATGCTTGTTTCAAGTACACTCTCAAAAATCAAGGGAACTACCTAAGCCATAGGGGGATTAATAGGGCAACATCAAGATTTCAGATTTAAACTCTGTTCTGGGAATTGCAAGAAAAAAGTACATTAAATGGTATCCCTATATACGAATTCTGGCTAGATGAAACACACTCAGAGTCAATATACATTGTAAATGTCTGGGACTTGAAGGAGCAAACTGACAATGCGAAACCATGCGAAAGTCCGGCTACGCTCGTTATTTACAGAGAAGCCTCAAAACTCATGAAATGCATTAAACAGGACAAACAAGTAGTTCTTGGCCTTTCCATGTGTCCTGTCCTGATGTGTTTGTGTAAGCTTAGTTCTGGTCGGAAGTGTCTGAATCTCCTGAGGCAAAAGTAAAGCTTTCAGAGTTCCACCATAGCTCACCGTTTCTCTCCTTCTCTGGAGAATTTTATACCTTTAAAATGTGGAACTTCAAATGGCTCCAGCTCAGGAAATCAAAAAAGTGGGCATGTTCTCTTCAAGTGCTAATATGGTAATACCTACCATATCCAAACCACATCCAGATTTTTTTTACAATAATTAGCATTTTTCGTTATTTTCAGAGAAAAGGTCGATGAATGTACATAGGTGTGCAAGAATTTCGTAGAATAATCCTTTATTGTTGCTTTTACCCTTTTCCCAAAAGGTATTATTCTCCGTATACTTGTGAATGTTTGCATGTGTTTGTCATGCATCATGTGTCATATTATCGAGGGATAGCCAGGAAGAGGAGAAGAATTGGACAATTTTATGGGTTTACCCATTCCGCGAAATTCTTTAGTCTACCCAGACAGCTAGACAACTAGACAGGTCTCTGACATTTTAGGCAACCGACACTCATTTTCCTTTGCTCTCTGAAGATGCTAAATCTACTCTGGTATTTCCAGCCACATCCCTTAACACAGTATCAACACTGTGGAGAGAGGATCACATCAAATGTAGCAGACATGATGAAACATGGCAAGCTACTTTAGTTGTATTTCTCTCTATGGTACAAAAACATGTGGATAATAATGGGAGTTGGCTGTGAGTAGGACAATTACGAATATTTGTCTTGTAATACAGTCTTTCTCTGCCTAATGTTGTGAGTGGCACACATTACAAAAAACTAGACTTGAGCTAATACCAGCATATCATTAGCAAACACAAAACAAGACCTATCTAAGCTCCAACTTTCTCTTATGCCTACACAATTTCTCCAGCATTGTTTCGAACAGTGTGATAAATCTGAAGAAAGCAAGCCGCTTCTTTTACGACTCATTCTTTTGTTTACAACTAGCCCTTGTGAGGCAATACTTGTCACTAAATTGTGTCATATAGTGCAATTTTCTTTGTCTTTTAAAAATTGCATCTTTATCCTCTCCCAAGAAATTTATGTACCAGCAGAGGTACATATACTTGAGGGTATACCTAATATGTGTAAGTGTCGCGTAAGCAACTACATATCTAAAATGTCCACTTACTTATGGAAACAGCACAGTCGTATATTTACCCTTTTTGCACTATATACCCTTATCAGAACTGATATAAAACTAGTTGACCATATCAAAATTTAGGAGACTTGTCTACCCTGTGTACACTTTTTTCCTCCTGTTTAATGCTCTAATGCAGAATCAGAGCATTAAACATCACGCAACTGCTCTAAATAAACAAAAGCACATATTGGAGAAAATCAGCTTTTCAGCTTTCTGCTCTTCGCTCCGCTCCACCACAGCCGGTTTTATATTGAGGGAATAATGTAATTTAAATGGAAACAAGTACAACTATAGCAGGCATGAAGAACAGGAAAAAACAAGTTGGGTATGGTCAGACAGCATGAAAAAAGTCTGTGAACCTTACAAATAATTTTTTTCCGCTTCTTTCGCTCTCACTCTTATTCTCATTTTCTTGTTTGCCCTGGATATTCCTGCATTAACATATAGTTTATGTATAAATGTTGCTTTTTTTCATCTGAGGAAAAAAATATGGAACAGGAATGTGCATGCAAGTGTGACTCTTTCATTCTCTCATATATATTTCTTTCCCGGTGACGTTGTCGTATGTATTGATAAAAAAAATTAGTTTAAAAGCTGAACAAGCAAGCATTGCTGTACTTAACTGGGAGCGTGTCTTTGTTTTTAACTTTGTCCTATTTCATGCTCCTGGCGTGCCAGAGACACGACTTGGGACGTGAGGGAAAAGGCGTAGTTTGAGTGATGACATTTTTTAAACGGAAATGGGGAGTTCTCGCAAGCCATTATTTTGCTGGGGGCAAACCACTACGTAAAATTTGTTTTCTTAGAGTATAATAATCTAGTAAACAGGTATAGATCAGTTTTGTAGAGTACGTGATGAGACTACTTTCTCAAAAGAAGAAGGAAAAGACACACAAGTAAAAGAAAGTTGAGCACGTTGAGCAGTAGCTCTTGTACCTGGTAAAAATCTATTTTTTGATATGTAGTAATCTGACAACGAGAGAATTCAAACTTTAGCTTGATCAAAGGGAAATGTTGAGAAATATATGTTTTGTCCAATATGAGAGTACAAAAAGTTTTTGTATTATTATAGAGTACATTTATTAGTTATCATACTGATACTATCTGGGTTCTCCAGCTACCATGAATATGGAGGCGTTTCTTTCTATTAATTTCCTTTCTTTGTACAAATTCTTTTGCTTTCACATGCTAGCCCAAGCGAATAAATGGGTTGACGAGGTTTTCAAAAAAGAGGAAAAACTTTTATCAGAATCTTCATCGTAAGACATGTCACGAGACTGGCTGACAGCAAACATGCTTTTGTATGTAGGTTACTAGGCGCTCTTTACCGGTTAAGCAAAAAATCTATAATGTCCAGGAGGTTTGTATACGCATAATGTTAGTGAGAGGATTTTTTTGCCTGTGCAAACATGCAACTTCACTTCCGCATTTCTGCTACAAGTTTTACCTAAATAACAACTTGTGTGAGATCCGAGGCTTTCTCTATGTCTCAAAAGTTAGCCCCATATTGTCTCAAAAGAAAGTGTATTAAAACAAATCATATATTTTTCTCAGCTAAAGAATAAGAAAAGCGCTGAGAGTGGAGAAAACATTTCATTCTTGGTGAAACTATTTCCCCCCAAAAAAATATCCGAAATGGTATATTGAGAGAGGAGAGAATTTTTATTTGATTATTGTGAATCTTAAATCCACTAATGCATTTTTTTCCACAGGTGCCTATTCCACGTGGCTAAAGGTATATATATCCCATTCTTTTCTCTAGTTTGAGGATGCTCTCTCCTGCGAATTTTTTCTCTTGTTTTTTCGAAACGAAATAAAAAAACCTGCCCGTGTCGACACAAAGACACAAATGGGGATATTGTTTGAATTCAACTTTTACATGTGTTTAGAAAGATCCTCATCTTTCATCCACTTGCACAAGTCAGCACAATAAAATTGCTAGTTTGGCTTCTAGTTCAACTCAACTCATCCTTTACCCTCCCACCAACAATTCACTTAAGTGTCGCATACTATGCTTCCAGAATTCTGTGTTCATCTAGTTTTCCCATATTACAGCTTTTCTTCGCCACACCATGCCTACCATAAATAGGAAATTGCAAGTCGCTACAGAAAAATCTACATTTCAAATGTGTCCTCTATCTCAAAACATTGCGAATAGTATACAAGACATACTATAATATGCTATTCAACGTGCACAAGTTATAGTCTACATGTACGTGAAAGAGGTCGTGTGATATATTTCAAAGCCATATGCTTACCATGCAACTACTCCCTTTTTTCTTGAATGACATATAAAAATGCATACAAAATTGAAAGCAACGAGTCTGTTAGGGAAAGAGGAGAAAGAGATGCAAGAAAATTGAGCATCGTTTCGAGCTCTCCTTTTGTGTAGGAGAAAAAGAGAAATGTTGTTGCATTAAAGAAAGTGTAAGTCGTATATATTCCTGTCGTGTGCTCTTCTTTCCCTTTCTCTCCACTTTGTCATGTTGCCCCTGTTCACTTGCCAAGTTGGCCATTTCGCGCAAGTAGATCGTTAATAATCAGCAAATGGGGTAGAATTAGTGAATACATATTTGCCCTAAATGTACTTGTGATGCATTGTAGTATATATATTATTGGATATTTTTTCTTTATCTGCTTGAATGCGCCCTTTTTACACATTCATAGTGTGGGCGACAAGATTATTACATTTTTTGGGGAAATTGTAGATTTTTTTTTTCGTGCATGATTTAAACTGAAGAGGAGACACTTGCGTCGTCTCTTTTGTAGATGTATGTGTTAGATGAGGTGTGTAAGATGAGAGAAATCTGCAATTCGCTCGGAGATCTACTCATCTTCCTATTCTTCTTTGTTGGCGATGAAAAACGAGAGGGTTAAGATGATGACGAGGGCGATTTGCTCACATGCCGTTTACGAATTTTTCATGTACGGGAAATTTAACGCGATTCTTGCCACAAAGAAAGTCGAGATGGGAATAAGGAGTAAATTGCTATTTTCATGATAAAGCTCTCCCTTCTCATTTTTTACAGTTGAGATAGTAATGTGAGATTCCGTAGCTAAGATTCCCTTTATTGTGCTATCCTAAGTGGATATAAAGAGTCATTTTTCCAACTCCTCGCCCAATCCACATGGAAAAGTATATTCTTATAGAATTTCTCTCCTGATGAGATGAATAGATTGTTTAACATTCTTTTATGTTGTGAGAAAAATATACGTGTCCACTCACCCGATCCAAAGGAGGATTTCAATTGTTAATGTCATAATTTATTTTACATAGAAAATATGCTACATATAATTTTCTCCTGAAAGTAAAACACTCAGGGAGACAGTATAGTTCTCATTGTCGAGAGTCATAAAAGAGAGGAAAGCAGAGTTGGGTAATTTTAATCTAGAGAAATTAGGGAGAAACCAAGAATGAATCTTGTGCTCTTGTGTTGTTTGCGAAATCTTCTAAGAAATAACTTTCAATTTCTCATTAACTAACATTTCCCTAGTCTCCTTTGGTAAGATAAGAAGTGTACTTGTCGAAATTGTAAGTTTCAAGTGTAGTGGAACACAATTTCAGAGAAAGATGCACCAATGGAATAAAGTTTCGGTGTGGTAGTTGGTAGTTTCAGGTTGGAAATATAAAGCTCTACTTTGTCTAACATATATATTGTATATTTGTGCTTGACAACATAACACTAAAAAAACAAAACAGCACATACTTTGTTAGATTAAAATAGAAATATACAAATAGGAATTTACTCTAGAAAAAAGACAGACTTTCCTCTCATAGAAAAAAGTATGTATTATTATTATTATTACTTAATGCACTTTTCCTGTCTTACGAATCCTCATGTACCTGAGCAGTATCATATGTCTGCCTGCGGTGTAAACTTTTACAGTACTTTCCTTCTAATGTCAATAGTAGTCGGTGAAAGAGGGAAAAACAGGGAAAGTTGTGCCAAGTGTGCTATACAATGAGAAAAAGGCATTTTTTCCCACATGTAATTATTGCGATGCTTACATACCAGCTATTTGAACTATTGTATTTCCAAAAATACGCAGTGGACGTTATTCAGTTCATGGAAATTAGATTTAATTTCTTTCATACAATGAATTTGCCACAGCTTCATCACGTTATTGTCCATTGTGCTGCTCACTAAGTATAATACGTTTTTGATATGTATTTCAATGTATCCCAAATAATTCGAAATGAAAGTGCAAAACGAATTGAACTCCTATGATAGCAGAAAAACACCAGATGTTAGGATAATGGAGGTGTATTTTTAGGTATTATTACAAAGATGGGAATTGTGCTCCTTTGTAAGGATATATTATTCCATAAAATACAAAACACAACTTGTACGTCTTCAATTATGATCTCCCAGTTTACAGTTGCAAAAGTTGGCTTATGTTAACTCGAGTGTATTAATCAAGTAACCTGTAGGTAGAACTAGGGTATAATATTTCTATTGAAGTATCTTGATTACGTCGAAGATAACCAACAATGCACAACAATGTAATAAAGTCGCCAGCTACATTGTTGATATAAGTAAAAAGATGGCATTTCATTTGAAATCCCAGACTAAAGGAGCCCTCCGTGACAAAAGATAGCTGATGTTTGCACACATTACATGCGAAAATCCAAGAAATGACTTTACGGCTCAATATTTGTCAAACATGGAATTGCATTCCCATGAAATAAATGATTAGAAGGATTTAGTAACTTTTGACAACGTAATACATAAATACTCGACATGTCCTAAATTATAACGTTTTCTACATTTCTCTTCCCACAAAATTGCTTACTTTTCACTCTAGGGACACTTGAGGGATTGCATATTACAGTGAAAGACAATACAATTCGAATAGGGCCTATGGCTTCAAAGACAAAACTATGAAACAAAGGAACACACGAGAAATCCTTAAGCTCTTGTCTTCTCTGCTCGCTGCACTGGGACCAATACGGTTTGTTAAGTTTTCTATCTGAGAGAACCAAACGCATTAGATATGTGACGCAATGTACTCATATTTTCTTTATCTATTTCCACTCAAGTGCCTTATTGAAAGGAATTTTTTTCCAAGAAATCGACCATGAATTTAGGTACTATGCCTCTAAAAACTGATCCTCCTTGGTTCACTAGAAACTCTGAAAGATTAAAGATAACATGCGAAGGAAGATCAAATCCAATTGAAATCAAAATTGAAAACATGTCGACGAACATGTGCTATTCGAGGAATTCGTAATTGTAAAAAAATGATCGTTTTGATTCTATCATCAGCTCAAAAAGGGTTATTGCTTTGCGGAAGCATTTTATCGTTAAACTACATATATATGACGAATTCAGAGTTTCTTACACTCACTCCCTTGACCTAGGAAAAAGTTTTTAGGGCCTAAATGGATTCAAAGCTTTTAACTTAAAGTGCCCCAGAAACATATTTTTAAAAACCATGCATGCACTAAGCTATATAAAGTGATCTGCACGGATTGAAAGTCTCAATTTAAAACACAAACTAGAAAGGAAAGTTATCAACTTTGTTTTTAGGCCCTTTGAAATGAAAATGTTGACTTTAAGTAAAAGTTTGCTGTCGACTTACAAGTAGTTCTAGTTGTTTCATAACGCCCTTAAAATTTTCCTCTCAAAATAATTATTCCAAGATTTCCCTCCGTGGAAAATTGTAGATATTGAGCAATTCAAAGGAACAATGGAAGAAGGAAACCTTATTCAATGAGTGAAAGGAATTTCAATTCAAATAAATGTACAAAGCCATTTGAGAAAAATAGCTGTTCGCGTGGGAAGTTGTATGTATATTTTGCATAAATAGCATACCACGACTTTTGGAACTAACGATAAGAGGAAGGGAAGTTAATGAATAGATTAGGACTTTACGAGGGAAGATAACCAAGTGCTGATAAATGTTGTCACGCAACATTCAACAAAAATCGATATAATTCCCATGTCGATGCTTCGTTATAATTCATCCAGATAACGGGACTTTATAAAGCCTCATAATAATATCTAACAATAGGTGGTTTTGTATTTTACACAATCTCTTTTTACGAAAAGGAAGTCCGATAAAAATTGCTTTGCAAATATTGAAAACTTTCTCTATTCTCATCTTCCATTCATTGAACGAAAAGTGAAAGCCTTTTGTGCACACAAAAAATAAATATAAACTGTTTGGATTCCTTTTCAAATATTTTCACCAACGTAAGCTCCATTATTACAAATTTCATGTGTTTACTATGATTTCGCTTTGATTTCCGATTTTATTGTGTCTTTTGTGCCCCCATTTTTTGCTTAGTCGCACATATGACCTGTAGTTATACATACTTGGTTTTTCCTTTCGAGAAAAGCTACACGCTAGAAATACTCACAAGTCAAATATTCCATACTCTATTAATTTGCAACTCCCTTTCTCCAATAGAGTATAACGCACTGCGGGACTTCTTCATGATGAACAATTAATGGATCGACTAAAAAATATAATGAATTACCCTCGTAAAACTACTGGTGCACACGTCATCCTAGGAAATGTTCTAATTGTCTGAAGAAACTCATCCAATGTGGCTTTTGACAATTTTGAGAATTTTCCCTCGACATTTTCTGTCTCACTGGGGAAATGAATGGAAAATGGAAAGAGAAAATATGAAGGCAATTATCATTTAAGTTACTGTTTCCTCCTTCCATAAAGAATTTCATTTATTACTCTTGTATCAATGCCGCAAGGCAAACTACACTGAGTTCATCATGCGGTTTTTTGATCGAACCTTTTTCCACATTGAAAGTAGAAATGATCATTGGGAAGAACTGTAATGATATAAAACGTGTAGCTCTACTCAATAAAAAAGTAGAAAGGCAGAAGATGTCTGCCGTATTGCTTATGATGACTTCCCTGCTTGACCTGAATGTTTCTAACTGAAAGTTTTAGGTCATTTTCAAACATGTAGAACTAATTTCGTATCAATGAAAATTAGATAGGTTGGAGTTAATTAATAGAGAAAATCCTCCGAAGTTTTTACTGTATCTTTGTTGTATTTTTTATCTTTTGTAAAAACCTCATAACCTGAAGAGCAATGTTTTAAAGTTAGGGCTCATCTTCGTTTATTATTTCTCCGAAGTAATAAAGGGAATCACTAGAGACAAATTTTTCCCAATTGTACATTTATTTTTTAATTGTGTGCCTTTCTCTTTCCGACAAATGTAAAAGATGTGGAACTCATTCGCGTAGAAAATTTACAACGGAGAAGGAAGAAAAACAAGGGGTATCAGTAGAAGTAAATCCCTATCGTATAAAATGATACTTTTCACTGTAGTGATATAAAATACTACGTATATTTTTACAATGCAACACAAGCATAGGGATTTTATCCACAAGACGAGCAGCTCAAAAGCTTACAATTCTATGAATAATTTGTCATGACCGTGATTACTGGAAGAATGTGAAACATTGCTAACGAGTCTAAATTACACATATGGTACAAATAATTATGTATTTAAGTGTAATCAGTTTAATGTTCGAATAGACTGATTACACCTCCGCTCCGCCTACTGCCTCAACCCGGATGATGAACTCATTTTCACCGTCATGTATCTGTCGCTTTCTCTCTAGGAAAGTTACTCAGTTCCGGTGTGGTTCTGCGAATGCACTAGACAGGAAACGACATAACTCTACTGTAATATTATCCTATCATCCCAAAATCCGATACCCTGAGCTGAAGGTTTCTTAACCTCATAATAGTCACACGTTTACGTACGTACGTACGTAAGGATCTCTGTTGTAAATGAATATCTTCTTTCCGAGCTAAAATTTCTGATTTCCGTTAGAGTAATGATGAAAAACAACACTAAGCTGTGAAGCATAAACGTTGCAAAAATTGTGATGTCACGATGGATATCTTTGCTCATTATTTTTTAAGTGTTGACTACCATTATTTCGGGGGGGGGAAACAGACGGAAGGGGTGCAAGATGAGATGGTCCGATTTTGGATAGTATTTCAATGTTATACTCACACACAGCCAAAGTTTGAGTATTGAGTGTATTTGTAGAATGCTCTTCAATTTCAGGCATGAGAATGCAATGTAAATACATTTTGGCTGAAGGTAAAATTTCCAAACTTTTTTGTAATCACAAAAAAGGAACTAACTTCAGATAGCAATTTGGACGTGGTCATACATAATTCATGTTTGATTTGCAGTACAAAGTACACCAGTGTAGTTAAGGTTACTCGAATTTTTTGCTTTACATTACATTCCAACATTTCTAAAAGAGAGAATGGAACGTGTTTGTGTTTGTGTGTGTGTGTTTGCGCGCAAGAGAAAGCAACGTCCAAACTTGAATCCCAATTCATTATCCTTTACACAACATTGAGCTTCGGTTCTTGTCGTTCATGTGAAATAATCATTTCCTCGCCGGAAAAAATCCGTCTATGAGCAACAAGTCCGGAATAATCATGATCCTGTTCTGTCCCTCTTTCGTTAGGGCATTATAAGAGCCAGTATTCCTTCATAGGTATATACCTGACATTTCATGCATGGGTAAAACATGCATCGAAAATATTTTCATTATAGCTAGTAAGTGCAACCTCACATCTCCCCAAAAATTTTCACTGTCCTAATTTATATAAATATTATACATTTGCTTTCATCAATACGATACCTAATAAGCATAAACATAAGAGAACTCTACCAGTTTTAAACGAAATATTCCTTACCAACCTGGAAATATTTCAAAGATCTCGATATATAGCACGCTTTGCTTTGGTGACGAAGCTACTTATCCCCTCAAGAAAGAAAGCATTAGTTCAGTGACGCACATCATATAATTTGAAGACGAAAAATTCTCCTGATTAATTCCACTTATAGCTTTGATCTGTTTCCACTTCCCTTGATGAAAACCATTTCATATTTATAACATATTCTATCATTTACCAATTTTTATGGAAATGAAGTTACACACGGGAGAAATTACTTCTATATAATATGCTCTTCTCCGTCTCTTCAATTACAAAATGCGAATTATTCCCGGAAAATATTGTAAATGCTTTTAGAAAGCGGGGAAAATGAACAAAATGGGAATTCGGCGGAAGAAAAGGAAAATAGAGTTAGATGAAAAGTATGCATTACACAAGCTCCAAGCTGTCATTTCATTAGTTTCTATTTTCCCTAACTCATCTTTTCAGACGTCAATCTAACTTTTTAGCTCGTTTAGATTCATTTCCTCTCTAATTGTGCTTTCTATCGAAAAATGGGTATTATTACATTGCATTGGGCTATAAATGGAAGAGAAGAATGGATAGCACATCCTACTAGACAGGCATCACTCTGCCTTTGACATCTTTTGAATTCTGTTTTTAAGAAGCTATCTCTTTCCCTTGAAGCTCTCATCAAAAGCCATGCCTACAATAATGCTTGAATAGGGTATAGCGTCATACTTCCTCTGAAACCCTGTTGTCTTTCTTCATGCGTAATAGTACATAGAAATACTAAAAACCTGTAATAAAATCCTATCTTTATTGAAACACATTCTCGGGTTTTTGTCAGCATCAAATGAAAGGTTGTGCTAAGCTCATTGTTTGAAAAGCAATATGATAACTTATGACAATGGTGTCTAGAAAAGATAACAACAACGAGAACTTCCTATTCTAGTAACAGATTCTAGTTTAAAATGCAATATATACCTTTAAAAATCGTTTCATGTCACCCTTTTAACGCTAACAATTTAATATGATCATCCAATGGCCATTTCAACCCTTTAACTACAAGACTTGCCTTGATACTCAATTATTCATCAATTATGAAAATACTGTGTCTACTTGTTGTTTGAAATGCTAAAGATCATACTTTTAGTTGCTATTTGTCATCTAGCAAAACTTTTCAAACAAGATCCGATAGTAAACTTACTGCCATGTCACGACCAAAATAATATCCTTCCAATATCAAACTTAAATTATAAAGAAATGACAGTTGTAGACCCACAATCCACATGGGTATACAATGCTCGTGCATGTCTTATTGACAAACTTCCATTTCAAACTTTCTCTCTAAAATCATTTTTCATGTGGTGGTTTTTTATCTCCCTTTTTGAGTTGCGACAGGGTAGCTGGTTGTTTCAGGATATTGACGCTCCCACATTATTTCCTCATATGTATCAAGCAAAAAACTTAAACTTTCTAGGTTCAATTCAATTCATCTCCTGCAATATGAATCATATTTGCATTTTGTGTTTTTTAACAAGAGGAGAGAGGATTCAGGCTACATACGTGACCCATGCTTTCCGTGTACTTTACTTCCTCATGAATTAGTCATAAACCGACATTCTTCAAAAATGAAAAATCACTTGCTACCTCTACTACACAGCTTCCAATTTGGTTTAGCTCTCCCGGTAAGGTTTTTTATATTGCTTTTGGCAATAGCAAACCTGTGCATAATATATTCAAACATAAAGGGATGTTTTTTCTCTCTCTGACGAAGTTAATTTACACTTATTACCGAAAGAAAGAAAACGTTGGTAAGGGATTCAGTCTAGAAAGGAGAAAGTTTGTCGAAAAAAAAGGACGAGAATTTTATCGATGAGCTGTACACGAGGCAAAAATTGTGCCCTCGTCTTACATGGTTTGCTTCAATGAAAACTAATGGCAATTTGCTAACCATATTTGACGATGCCTTCAACAGTAGATTGTTTCCAAGTAATGTTTATTTAACATGATTAAAATTCGTGTATGAGTTTACCTTACTCCATGAAACAATTCAAATGGAAGTCGATGGCGTACATATAATTAGAGTATGGTGTGCAGTCTAAAAATGCTATGGTGGCAGTATTTACTCGGAACAAAAGATACTGAACAATGATAACGTCTTCCGCCTCGTTCAACGCAGAGTTAATTTAAAATAAATTAAATTGGAATTAGAGTGGGAAGATTCTAGCGCAAATATTACCCTTTTAAAAAAATTGGACGATTCTACGAGAGAGAAACATTACCGGGAGTCTAGGCAGTGTATACTTATTACAGAAGATGGTAAAAGTATTAAAAGTGCGAAACAAACATCCTGCATCTCAGGGTTAAACAGAATCACAAGAAAAAAGGGAAGACATGGATGTCAATAATTTCATACTCTACTATCATCAATGTAAAGTACAGAAATGTGTACAGATTTGGGTATAACGTTAACGTTGGCAGAGGAAGACGTGAATGTGAAATGATTGCGTTTTGAGTAAATAACATTGTTCGTTACCAAAAACATGGTAAGATGACTGCTTAATTTTTTCATGGAAAAGCCATTAGGTACAAGAGATTTTTAAAGTTTGAATGAAAACTTTAAATAAATCTGATTGGCCTAATGTGTTTTTTATTATTGCATGAGAATAAAAATGTTGATATTTGAAATTTCCATAGCGTATTATCAATTTAAAATAATCCTATTCTTCCACTAAAATTATTATGAGTTGTCTGAAGAGATATGCTGCTTGTTTCCCTAGAGTAATCATGCCAAGAACGAAAAATGCATTACAAAAGAAATGTTTGTAGAAAACCCCAAAATTTTCCTTCACCTTCCAGAAAATATGCATGTAATGGTGCTACAGCCGCGTACATTGTCGTATTTCATGGTTATGAATATAATACGTCGACAATGCTGAACAATATAGACCTTTGTAAAACATGCGTTTGTCTACTGATGCAAATGCTAGGCCATTGTGTGATGGTGTGAGTGACCTTGGAGTCTTTGCCTTTTCCCCTAAACCCCATGAGGATCTATTGGACAACCTATGCATAATAAGTAGCTACAATTTCGCTCATCCCTTTTTTTACCTTTACAGACACAATCAGAGTTCAGTTCACAATGTTTTTGGGTTATCCTTTTCCCTCAACACTTCTTTCTTGGCACTCACCAATAACCATGTGATGACTATCGACTGACGACTTACCAAGTCAAGTTGAAACAACAAAACAAGACTTTTTATTTTCTTTTGGAGAAAGTTCGATTCCAGAAACAAAAAAAATCAACTCCTTTTAGCTTGCGTGTACTATTATGTCGGTTCGCTAGAATGAAGGTGATCTTCCCCGAAATAATGATGGAGTCGTATTACATACTTATTTTCCTTTCTTCTCTTCTTTCCATCAACAACAACACGATTCATTTTACCCCAGCCTTAGCTTTCATGCATAAAGCAATACATCTGGTGAAATTGTTGTGTCAGTGTTTGTGAGGGTATATTGATAATATATTTTTTGTATGTTTATCCCCGCATACAAAATCTACTATTACATACCAACACCAGCGCCTATATAGCAAATCAAATAGAGATGTTGGTTCACACAAGTCCGGATAATGTACCTTGTAGGTATTCACACGTTTCCCTGATCGTGATTGAGAATGTGACAAGACTTGTATGTGATATTGTATAAGGATGTTCATAGTTGATATCGTGATAGCATTCACCTGGGTGTAATCCTTAGAAAAGTATAGAATGCTTGAAACGAACCTGTAGAAGGGATTATACGCAAGCCAAATATAGAGATGAGATATAAGGAGATCCGTTGGGTATGAACAGAATTACTGTCAAATGGTGAATGGTGACACAACTTGTTGGAACATGTCATAAACATAAATAGGAAATAAATAGGGAGTGAATCAAGATCAAATCGAACAAAATGAAACAGTTGAATTGAGTGAGTGTGAAGGCCGGAAATGGAGAAATCCAAAGGCAACTACATTACATGGTTTTCCCCTTGCTGCACTAAAGCAAAGAGTTAAGCCTGTGAAGTCATATTTACATTTTAATGAGGCACCTATTATTTTAGCTACTGGCAATAAGAGGATTTGAAAAGGATACAACAATAGGATTATCTTGTTCGATTATTATCGGTCGTCAATATAGCCATTACTGATATTAGATTGGTTGCTCCACGAAAAAAATGCATGCTATTATTGTTTTCCCGTTATCCATCCGAACAGTGTGATCAAATTTGAGCTTTGAGAAGTTTAACAACCCTGGTTTTCAGTCTAAAACATTCTAGAGAATAAATGTAAGATGAAACATAACGTAACAATAGACACGATCATTGCAATGCATTGGTTGTCAACGTCTGTGGTAGACATCTCGTGTGGATGAATTCTGTTGAGAATTTATGCAAACTTCAAACCCCAGTGATATGTAATCTACGCCATTAGATGCAGAATGGGATTTGGAAAGGGTTCCGTTGTAACTAGGAACAAATAAATGGACTTGTCGTGCTCCCATAGAAATAATTTTTGCGCCTTGACAGTCTGACAGTTACCGTTAGTTGCATGCCATTCCCGAGTAGGTAGAATTGCCAGGAAATATGGACATCATACATCATATCTGCCAGCCAATATTGACCACCACAACTTGCAGTGAATTTATTGGGAAGCCCACCACATATACAATACTAGGTGTTTGCTCCCGCTACGCGGGAAGGGGGACATTTTTGTCATATCTTTCAAATCTTTTAAAAAACTTAACTTGCTAGGTATTTTCTGCTTGATTTGTTCATACTACGTCAGCACTTTTTTTTACACACAATGAAATTAGCGTTTCGTTATGACGAACCTAATCTTCGACCCTAATACATATATTTCGTCAAAGGAGGACTTTTGACGTCACTTCAACTAGCTAAGTCCGTATAAGTTCGCTCAGACGGTTAAAAT
Organism: Sinodicranocentrus sp. ZH6; assembly: GCA_027743935.1. Taxonomy (NCBI): domain Eukaryota; kingdom Metazoa; phylum Arthropoda; class Collembola; order Entomobryomorpha; family Entomobryidae; genus Sinodicranocentrus; species Sinodicranocentrus sp. ZH6. The sequence continues at coordinate 27,709 of JAHZNA010004172.1, forward strand.
CTCAAATAGCATCATCGCGCCCCATCGGATGTCCCCGTACTCATCCTAATTTATACCATTTAAATGTGAGCATATTCCTGAGCAGTAGATCTAAACGTCATTTCATTATAGTACATAGTTTAGTTTGTGCATGAGCAACCAAGCTTGCCCTTGCTATTACGAAATCCGTCATACACATTGGATTAGACAAGAGATTAGATTCCAAATTTTGAATAATGAATGAATTTCAGCTTACTTAGCTTTCAAATGATAAAAATTTGACGAAAATTGATGTGGTATTAGTATGGAATAAAAATGGAGGAAACTAACCGCTTGATACGTCATCAAAATGTTTGTAAATTTGAAACTCATTGAAAACAGCAAAATGTGGAATGTATTATAAATAATCCTCGAAGTGAGAGGACCGCGTGTATAATATTTTACAAAGATAAAACCCAGTGGTTTATGCGTGGGCTTACACAGTGAATTTACAAGGTGGAGATGACATGAAGCTCGCTTTCACTCTAGGGGTAAATGGATATGTGGATGTGTGGCATTTTCCGGATTACAATGTCATTCGAGCTTTCTGTATTAGCATGGGAATTTGTGAAACTACCTTCATTCGTTGGTCGAGCTTTCTTGTCAAGAGAAAATTTGCATAAAGCGGTCAAATTCCCGCTTCGTAAGTATGTACTCATTCTCACCTACCTTCTCTTACCGAGTATAGGACAAAACCAGAGTTACAAATGGAGCAGTAGTCTATTAAATATTCAAAAAATATTATGCGAGATGTTAATACAAGAATAAAACAGGGTTGTCCTTTGTGGGGTACTTTTCACTAATTAAAATTGCTATGACATGATAGCAGAGTATGAGTGACCAACATAACAAGGGTAAAATATGGAGTGCCTACTTGTGCAAATGAAATTTTCACATCATCCTTGAGCACGACTAAACTAATAAGGGTATGAAATGAGCCCATTTGCAGCAAATATAGACTTAATCAGGGGAAATCTACAATCCATTCTTACCTTAGGTTCTATTCATGCCTGACCAAAGAGGACGTTAATTGGCGTATGTCATTAAACTTGGATGCGCCTGGCGTGACATTACTTTCCACACTTTTACATGACAGAGGAGGATGATTGGAAGATATGAATACCTTGATTGTTATTTGATATCAAGGAATTTTATCCATTTCCGATTTCGCGCTCGGATGCAAACACATATTGCATGAGTGCAGTTAATGAAGTAGACAGATGTTATAAATTTTCAATGATCCAGCTGGAAATTACGGTACACAAAAAGTGAAAAGAAAGCACGTATACGTATGCGTAGTTCGTCAGTGAATGCTGTTAAATGCTTCCAGGAAGAAAGCCATGGTTAAAAATTCCAGAGAATTTTTTTATTATTTTGAGCACATGTGGAGTGTTCACAGATGCTCTCACTTAAACGAAATATTTGCTAGGGATTCGAGGTAAATTAAAATTGACACTGAAAATGCAAAAATAAGTACTACATAGATGGATAACACGGTGGGAGGTCAGACATTAGATGCATTTAGAATACCCTTAATGTTTTTCTAAACTTATTATTTCATGTTACTACTGAAACTGGGTTTTTGGGGGAGCTTGGAAATTCTTATAATTAAAAGTTAAATAAGTTCCATACACATAACAATGTATCACAACATGAGATATAACTAATATACATTTATAGCTCTAATTTAACAACGCTAACTAAGTGCGCTCAAGCCGCAGCAATAAAGGCGGCTTCTTTACTTGAAAGGGAACAGCATTTGCGTATCGTCACCACGTCAAACATTTGCCCGAAAGTTGTGGTTTTGCAACAAAAGATTCACACGGAATCTCACATTACCCCCCCCACTCTAGCCCCTGTTTGTAAAGTTAAATAATTCAAGAGTACATGAATAAAACTTTGTCCTTGATGGATATCCACAGGATTTTAAAAGAAGACAACTCGAGGATGAAATTTCGAAGAACTGGAAGATTTATATTTGACATTTGTATATTTAAATGCTAGGTAGCGTTATATGGTATGGCGTTGGCTATTCTTACAATGAAAACGTGATTAGGAATAATTGCTTAGGGAGTGGGATTCCTACTGTGAAGCCGGTGTAACAAGAGGGGCATTTTGCCTTATTTTTCTCTCCTTCTCTATAAGCATTAAAGACGTTTGGCAAAGCATAGGAGCCTATGCAATTTTCAAGATTGGCCGTTTTTTGGCCTTCAAATTTGACAAAACATATTTATTCTTTTTCAACCATCCCACCATTAATGATGTGTAATGAGGAGTGAAGGGAAAAAAATGTTGCCTCGAAATGATCGAATTAAGCGTGATACTTGGCAAAACAATACACTTACCAACGAGAAGGTTGCACTAGCATAGCAGCCTTTCCGGAGGGACCAACCGCAACAGCATTGCTTGATAATTGCCATCCCGCCTCACCTGGTTCGCCGCTCAACTTCTCGCTTTCACCACGGTAATTATTATTGTATTTTAGTGAGAGCTTGAACAAAGTAAAAATTTACAATGCCAATTAGAAAAGTAAGTATACGCCCTCAACTTTCTCCTTGAAGGAGTATTTCTCCTTCAACTATTAAATTACTAAAAGCTTCTGCGTCTTTTCTTCCTCTTTCTTGTTGCAAATCACTAATAAAAAGCTATGCAACCAGTAGGTAATATTCCGCTTAGATGCGTATCGCAACCTTGACACTTGAAAGAGAGCCGTGGCGGATGAGCTGCAAAGTATAATATTGCGGTGCACTATATATTTCAAAATGAATAAGCTATCCTATTCAGCAAAGGAATTTATGATAAAGACGCTACATTCAGAGTACAGTACACTGTATGACATAAACCTATGGATTTTTACTTCAAGTTAACATGCAACAGATGCTTGCTTTTTCAATAATATAAACATGCTGCCAAACATTTATAATATCATATACCTTATTCCGAAATCTTTACCTTCACAATGCAAAGTATTCAGTTTTCTTCCTCTTGAATGTTCCCTATTGAATGGCTAGTGCAAGTGTAATATATCTATAGGTATGATAGTTGTTATTAGTGGTCACGAAAGGGTAAGATTTTATGATTGGGCTACACTCCCCAATTGTGTCAATACACTTTCATCACTAAATGTGATGACGACCTTAGTCAAATACTACTGGACATTAACAGGATCGACAACGAAGGTCGTAAAAAAGCTGATGAATGTTACTTGCCCTTGTTTTGTGAGAATGTAATACTGTAATATGTACAAAAGCCTAAAGTTTCTTATTTAATTCCTGAAAAAAGCCACAAGCCTCCAAAAGAGTGCGATAACGATAACCGACGCGAGAAACAAGTCAACAATTTCTGACACAAAACCAAGGATTTGGGCAATGGCTGAGTTAGAAAAAAATCTACGTTTAAAATCTTTTACGCCTGATTTCTCTCCCATTTTAATCAATGTATAAATCACTAGCTAAAACCGTGCTTCCAACTCCTCCCTGTCACAAGGAAAAGCAATTCTGATAATTAGTGTATGCTTTGAGCACCCATTGAACAATCCTCGACTAGTATTGGTGGTGAGTGAGAAAGTGAAATGAAGAGTAATTAGAATGCGATGCGATGAAGAGATGAGAGATATTGCTAGCTTAGCTGGGAGAAAGCTTGAGTTGTTGAGAGCTGCGTTTCAGAAAGGAAACTGAGGTGAAAGAGAGCTCAGCCTTTGCTTATATCTTCGCCTCTATCTCTCGTGTTGCAATTTTGCGTACTTGTTATTCCACCAGCATTGCTATTTCATGCTGCTTACTCGTCTCACAAAGCCTTTTATTCCACACTTGAGAAGCAACGATATTACCAGACTTTGGCCTTATGTTTCCTCCTCTTCACTTGTGATTGTGAGCAAGTTGAGAAAAGTCATATTTTTCTAGAAAATGAGGCAATCCAGCAGCTCTCTGTATGGAGCACATATTGTAACCCTTTGTGAAGTGTTCACTAGAAGGAGGAGGAAAAGGCATGGAAAATACTTTTTTGCGTAAACTGTCTCAAATTGGCCGAAAGGAAAAAGTGCAAGTGGTCTCCTGCTAAACTTTCCACTTCCTTCACTTCAAACTTTTGTTTACTGTGGGAGCGAGACAGCAACTCAGCAGATAGCAAATCTACCAAAGATCTTAGCTTAAGCAGTTTGATGAATGCCCATTCTCCCCATATATTTTCAATTGTGGAGACACTGTGGTGTACAAGATGTTGGTAAATTATCAGCAGGATAGCAAATCAAAAAGTGCCTGGAAATACGTAGATGTGAAGAAAGTGAGATAGATATACAAAAACACGCAATTGCATGTCTGGTTTTCCAGCTCCCTCAGCCACCCACATTCATTCTGTGAGAAACTTCGGAAGAATATGTCATATGTTTTCATTTTGAATTTCCAACTAGTCCATATTGTATAGATTGCATTCAGATATGATATTTGTGATCCCTTGCGTGCTTCCACTATTGTCATATTATAAAAATTGCAATTAAATAAGAAATCTGCTACATGTCGCGTCAATGGCACGATTGATAACAAAACAATGGTAGACTCCTTTTAATGACCTATCTCAAGTATTTACTTTTTTCGGAAATTACATTACATTGCTATTAGAGTAGAGTACAAAAGCATAAAATAAAATGGCATCAGTTGGGTTACACGCTTTAAGACGCATTTCTAATGAGTTTTTCTTCCTCGTACTGACTAAACTAACGTTTGGGAATTCCGGTTGAGTTCAGCTTACAATAATGACGCTTTAATAATGTATACGACTTCGCAGGATAAGGTATCTGATATCTAAAAGAAGTTTACATCATATAGAACTTGAACAACAAAAAAATATACAACTTACCTTGTCTTCATATTCCTGATATTCTCGAAACTCCAGTATACCTGTGAGGTGAAAAGAAACTCGTTTCAAAGGAAAAACTTTGAGGAGGCGAGCACAATATAAATGAATAAAATCGTAGTCAACGGATAGAAGTATTGTTAATATGTAGTTGATGATAGTAAACGTTCAACAAAATAAAAGATGCTACACAGGGAGTATCAGGAACTGGTGCGACCATGAATCATGAAGAAGCCAACGTACCATATCCCTTGAAGTATTTCAATCTCCCCAGTATGTACTTCTCGCGAACTACAATGGGGATTGACGTAAGTGGAAAGTTAAAAGTTGACAGTGAAGGAAAATGTTTTAACAATTGTAGGAAAATGTCAAAGTAGAGAGGTATGTGTTAAGTACTGCGTATTGTATCCGTTTATGTTGTTCAGTTCCATCTTAAGAGCTTGTAGAGGCGACATGGATTGAAGTTGAAATGCGGCTAGAAAGTATATTTGTGAACTATTTGAAATTGTTCAATATTTGCTCTTCCCTTTTACGATGCTACAGTTTTCGGGAACATTATGCGATAAACATCGTAAATCATTTACCCTTTCGTCGGTAATGAGAGCGTGTGAGGTGATTTGCAAAGTGTATTTGCTAAACGGGGCTAAATGTTTAACATACAAAATATTCAAATATTTATGTACATAAATACAAATTTTTACTGTTCAAAAACAGCAGTTTGTTTGTACTCCACGGTTTAAAAAAACATCCTATTATTTAGGATTGTGAACTCTTTTACGTCAGGAATATGTCATGGTAAAACTTTCGTAACTGTATGGATATGCTTTGATTCCCACTCAATTGATTGACATGAGAACAATGCTGAGGAAATGTTCGCGTTCTAAAAATAAATAAGGTAGTTTGTTATCACATAATACATCAACGAGTTTAAAGGATGAGTTTAATGGATTGGATTTCAAGAACGCTTGTAGGCATTTCGTCTACAAAGGATTACTGGAAACCGCTTCATACAATTTACTTTTGTGCCTATGACCTGACGTAATGTGAACTCGATTGAGTCATGAGTGGGTTTGGTTCCTAAATTAGATATAAATATTGATTCGGGATATTTTTGTCCATCTTGATTTTATTGTTTTTTCATACTAGAAATAAATAGTGACTAACGATAAGTACAAATGTACAAATATGAATGGTCTTTCTGTATTCTTCAATTTTTCTCCACTAATGAACAAAAATGCTTTTGGAAGAAACATAACAGTAGACAAAAGTGAAATTAATCTCACAAGGGAACCTTTTTTAGTGTAGCGAGAGTTAAGGCAAGTGACATATCAACTCTGGTCAATTTTGCAGCGAAAATCACGAATATGAACTCCGTTTTCCGTAAAACGCATGTTTGGCTGA
>JAHZNA010004173.1:0-17444 GCA_027743935.1 Sinodicranocentrus sp. ZH6
CAACTCCCGGAGAAATCTCCGTAGATTTTCAAGGAGCAAGGTCAGCTCGGCGAGGAGACCTCCCAGGAGACGAAACCAGAAATTCCCCCAAAATGTGGGAGTAGCGCTACTCCCACAATGGATGAATTTTAAGAGTTCTCGAGTGGCAGTCTGGATTCGTAATTTTACATTGGTATATAAAACTCGTAAACTTTGCGGTGGATCCCGTTCATCGGTATATTTTTGAGGGTTTTGTTTTGTTCTCCCCCAATAGTTTGTTTGCAAAAGGGTTGAGGAAATGTGACCACAATATGTTGAGACATGTTGTGTACACACTTTCACGATAAATGATATTCATGAATTTAGGAGTGCAATGCTTTGTGGTTTTTGTAACCGTAACTTGTTTACATGAAACTGCTCATTTCTTGTTTACTGTTCATCTATATCAAGACTAAACATATAGAAACTAAACATCCAAGGCTTCATCATTAGAAAGAAGGGTTGGCAGACGGGTAAACCTGCACCTTTATCAAACATTTTACAAAGTAATTCTTCTTTGAGAAATGTCATAGAAAAAAACGTGTAATTAGCATATGAAAAAATCGACTTTTGCTTACCAACCTGAAAACCACAATTAGTTCAATGAAGCTAAATAAAATAGATAAGTATTTAAGAATATAAGAGATATTAAACGTGATTAACAGAGGCAATTAAGGCTGATTTCGCATGTTTATTTCTCATTTGGAAATTTGCAATTATCGAGGTGTACTTTTTCAATTCTAGGCATGGCAGCAAAATTACATTTTTCTTGCTATCCAAACCAAAGGCTAGAAGAGCTGTAATAGCAATACTTAATTACTTTTCATAAATGTTTGTCCCTTTAAATATGATAATTATGTATTGCAATAGTAGCAAATAACATTATGCAGTATAAAGGATACCAAATGGTTTCACCTTTCCCCAGCAAGCACATAACTACTTCTCAGTCATAATAATATTTTATTCTCAGATGCTATTATGAAGGCTCCTGTAGCAGAATAGGATAATGGCTTCTTGTACCTATTTGATATGCTAAGCTCCTGTTATATATTTTTGTAACTGAATCTCAGTTTAATATTTGCTTAAATCCTTTACAGTTTCTCACAAGTCCTTGAACTGTAAGATAACGAATACAAGATTTCGTTGGAAATCATTAACTCTTCCAGAAGTTATCTACATAACCAATTATTTGAAAGGGCAAGTTGTTTACTGACGCTAGGTTGTATCGTACGATTCTATTTCGCTGAAGCTGGTTGGTTCGTTGGCTAGTAAAAGAAATATTACACCGGAAAAGATACAAGATACATGATATTATAATGGCATCAGCATGACCTCACTCTGAAATGACGAGTTTGCACGTTGCTAATAGCATTCTCTCACTTTCGCTCTCACAAACGAACGTAGTTCTCTTTGTATCCAGAACTTTGTAAATAATATTTAGGTACATGATGTACAAGCTAAAAAGTATGCTTGTCTTGAAATGAATTCTTGTAATTATTTTATACCTGTGATAAAGTCAAAAGTGCTTTCACAACCAACAAACTGGTAGCAATAATAATTACATTTGCAAAAGTTTGAACTGTTGACGGATAATAGTATTGTTGAATTTAAAGAAACTCTTATATATTTATTATGAAATTCGATAGGCAATAATTTGGATTGGTATGATAAGTACGAGAAGTGAGAGGACGCACCTTCTTGTCAATGTAAAGGAAGCCACAAAAGGAGCAGAAGGCAAAAGACTCAGAGCTCATTTTAATAGGTTGTCAGTTAAGTTGAAGCTGTCTCAATTGTTTAAAATCATCGTTGGACCAGCACCACACGTATCACTATCACACAGAAATGACACGTAGGCATGCAGATATACGTGTACATGCATAAAATATGTTGATGTCATCTAAATCTTATCTTTAGCATCTCCGTCCAAAGTCTGTGAATAATAGTCACACATGAAAATATACTAATGGATTCACGGCCTATGATGATAGGCCTGATATCGAGGTATGATGAATTCTTGATAACTATTCGAACATTCGACAAATCCCCTTCTCCCTTTTTACTTCAAGCAAATACTACAGAAGGATTCCGTACAAGTGACAAGGATGAGTAGATGAGTTCTCGTCTATGCAAGCACTCAACATCCCATCACCATTTTAATCTTGATCGGAAAGCGATTGTCTTACTTCTCAACCCTTATCACTGAGAATAGTGCCGATCGCTATTTGGATGAAGTGCTTTTTCGCCCCTCGAGATGATTCATTTCGATCTCACACTTAAGAAAATAAATCGTACAAAATGTCTACCATGTGTAAAACTGTGTGAGCGAGATTAAAGGATTTGTTTCCAATTTGAAAATAAAAACTTTGTCCCTCACTTTGCAAAAATAAAGATACTTTAGCAAAGTTGAACTTTGGAATTTCAGGAATCACCACACGGATTCCTTTACAAAGACAATCGTGATTATGTCATACATTTTACGAGCGCAGATGAAGCAATCTCTTTTGGCATTCTTTAATAGTAATAATGTGACAATTCACTGATATTCAAATTCATACATGCTCAAAATGTTCTCGCCACTCGTAAAAAAGCGATAATGTGTTTTAAAGCTTGTTAAAGGAAATGTTTTGAGTCGAGTAGCTCCTTACGAAGAAACTCTTACAAATTTATAGTTATTGACTGTATAATCCTTGCAGCAAGATATTGAGATGATTGGATCATTAAATCTTAAATGAACTATGTTATTCGGCAAGTAAACCTTTCCACTGTTTTCTTCCCTCAACAGAGTTACCTTCACAAGCCACAAATTTCAATATTCCGAATGCGGCTAACAATGAATGACCAATAATATAAAAAAAGGGATTGTGCCAATAGTAGCGTTTTTAGAACTTACATAAAGTTTTATTGTAAGAGTGTGGCGTATGTGTATCCATCCAAACAGCAATCTTCGTGTTTTTCACTTACGCAAATTACCGTTGTAATATTTTGTTTGTACAGCAGCCGCATCGTTAAATACATGCCATTTCTGGGCTTTGAAAATATTTGTCACCACTGTTTGGTCATCATGCCTAGACTTTTTTTTATGATTTGTCTAATGTTTGGCGACCGAGGACGTGTGGCTTCCTTTCCATCTCTCGTTGTCAACATAAGATTAATGGCAGTAAGTGATTCATGATAATTGCTCTTTCATAATAACGTCGTAACTCCTAAAATCGTAAGACGTACTTAAATGATACAATAGCCCCTCTGTATATCAAAAATGAATACTAGAATTCTTTCTTTTTTCATACAAATCACTGCAAAGTACACAAATTCATGGTCACACACTAACACACATTGTATTCTCGAAAAGAGCCATCTACACTTTTCATCTGAGGGCTTTCATTTTTCTTGAAGAATTCCAGCCTCTTGTAAACCTACGAGTAATTATGTATTTCGTCTTTGTCATGACATAATAATGAGAATGCCGTTTGAAAAGGAATAATTATCGTTGTGTTCCTTCGTTACTTAAAGGCATGAATACATTCAAATTGGCAATCATATCATACGATGAGCTTGAGGCAAAACTGCAGTAAATATCTTTAGCTTACTGTCGCCCCTTCTGCAATGCTACTTGGTCATCATTCATTCACTCATACATTCAGAATTTTTAAGTCCCAAATTACAATAACAATCTTTGAGAGAGAAAAATACTTGCCACTTTCAGGGCTTCACTTTTCATAGAAATATCCAAGAGGCAACTTACTTACACTCTTTACTCTATTCAACTTCTTAATCGGATGGAAGCAACAATAATGGTCATAAAGGTAATGGTGAGCAGGACAGAGGAAAAAAAATCCAAAAAATATTCAATATTGATTGCTCAATTTGGTTTCCACCGTGGCAGAGTGAAGAGTGAGAGACAATGTGTTTTTTATGGTGACAAGCAATAAGGCGGAGCTGAAATTGCTTTTTCAAATCTTTGCATTGATCGTAAGCTGCTTATAGAAGTGTTGACGCGACAACATTGATAAAGCACAGTTACCCACATCACATTGCCAGGTTTGTATGGCAGTGCAATTAGTGATTAATGACAATGACCAGATGCCGCTTGGACGAATATTATTATGCAAAAATGCAATCAAAATCAACGCTTTTGGTTATATGTCAGAGTAAAGCAGGCAGAGGGGAATTTGGTGGAATGTCAAACGCAGTCCATTTCATTTTGCGAGCTTCACATTTAATTTCGATTTTAAGAGGTTAGTCGTACAACACTGGATGGAGTATTTTATGTCAAATATTTATAAAAAGAGCGGACTTTAAGTTGTTTTGAATAACAACAAAAGGAGAATTACTTTGAGCGTGTGTAAAAAGTTTTTCACAATTAATACTTTTATATATTAGCTATAATTCCATTGGAAAAGTATTTCTCGCAGAACACACGTGTACAATTTACGAGTAGAACTTTATGTCGTGTGAATAACGGCTACTAGAATCCTCCTCATTTTTTTCTACTTTCAGTTTTTTTATACGTCACTTCATTTCTACTTGTATTTAAGGTACTCGTCTAAAAAAACCATTAATCCAAATGGCTGATGATTTTTTATGAAAATTTCTAACGATAGTGGATGTTACAAAATATAAGCAGTAAAAGTTAATGTTTGACAGGAAGTAGAAACTCTGCTAAAAAATTACACTTTTCAAACTGTGTCATGGCTTACGTAATTGTTTATAGGTTTATTTGTATGAAACCGATATAGAAACTACAATCAGATTCTGATTGAGAACCTATCATTTTGATAACACTTATGAGGAGCCCTACCTGTGAGATAATTTGAGATGAAGAATAGCACACATTTGAAAAAAATCATAAATCAAGGAAAATCTTGTCCATTATCCTCTATTGATTGCAAAACATTTTGCAAAGGATATTATCAAAACACAAAGAAAACTTTCAGACCACACTCATTGTGATGTTGTACTGTATGATGGAGTGGAATTACAGCCGGGAAAAGGGAACAATTGTTTATTTGCCCTGTCCACTTGCAAATCGCACGTAGGACTACATGTACTTGGTTTGAATTTAAAGATAACTGGTTATTGTTACCATAGCATTGTTCATATTGATCATTTTATTCGAATCCAATCCTTTTACGGCATATACAAGCATCGTAGACACACCACATGGGTTGTTGCAGAAACTGCCTACTTATTTACAAGCCATAATAAGAGTCATTATTATTCTTTGTTCCCATGAACCTGTCTTACAAGCAGGCACAGGTTGTTTGATTAAAGGCAAACCCAATTTCTCAAAGTTATATCATAACCAAGACACACGTAAACTGCATATTATGTCATCCCATCATACTCACATTATACTTTGTTCAACACGATGAAATCATTGAATGGTGTTCGAAAATGCCAAAAATAGGCTTCTTATAAATACCCTATTATAATTTGCATCTTAAAATGAATTTTAGCTATTTCCCTCCTAGTAAAAAACTAACATGGGTTGGTGTGGTACACATTCGAACTCTCAATGGAGCAACACGACGACATGCTGCATCCAATTTTTTGGTATGAATGTAGGCACTCGGTCTATTGTACGAATCTCATACAATTACCTCGTGTCAATATTTGAGACAGAAAACAATGCGCACACACACTGATCTCATCACAATGAAATCAGTGTTATCTTGGATCTGTTACAACCTAATTTTCACCGTCGACCATAATTACGAGGGAACATGGACGGCAAAAGAGGCAGTTGCAGATTTACTCGTGTCTATCTAGCTGGCAAGCGGAGAATAATAAACTATGCGTAATTTTCAACTTCTTCGTCTACAATGCAAACAGGTACAAGTGATTGCGATAGCAAGTTCCAAAATGACTCTAAATTTTAGATGAAGATAGCCAAATACAGCAATAAAAGTGGCACTGGTGTGGTGTCTATTGCTGCAAAAATGCCTACACCTGCTTGTCCGTTTTACCCCATCAATGGTGGTCACAATGAAAGAAGAAGGGAAAAAAACCAACTCATTCCAGATTTTTGTCTGTTATTTTATTACATCTTCACGGGGCTGAAGAAAAAATCATGGCACAAACCAAAACCTTCTCCACGCCATTCATTGAACGTTGCAAGAGAGCGAAAGGATCACGAGGAAAACCAGAATGAGCATAAAATGCACATAGGTATGTTAAGAATGAGGATACACACCTGTCACTTTCGATTTCTTAAAGTCCTCGTATTAACCTTTCAAGATGACCACCACACAATTCTACATATTGTATGCATATGAATGACTCCATATTGAAAATAACATGAAATCAACCTGCCTTCAAAACCATTCGTGTGGATTTTTTATCCTCCACGCCAACGTCCTATAGCAAGAACAACTCACCCTTTTTTGATATTTTCATCTGTCTTGTGCTTTACTTCTCATCATGCATCAAAATCACTTTAGCTTTTTGACAACCTTTAAGTTCATTGTGTCTGCATCTAGAATGTTATGAGCATTAGCTGACACAATTGCCAAACATTCGCCTCATTCATGCCATGCTATTTTTATACATGTTGTAGTTTTGCATCCACAACTAAGAGTCATAATGACGGTCAAACGAAGACGGGCCAAAAGTGGAGACTTGAATCGCACTTTGAAGCCTTTGTGACCTTCATTTCCATAATTATCCTTTTTATTTTTCGCTGCCCACATACTCTACGAATAAATGCAACTGCAAAGACGAACCATGTTAAGATTACTTTATATTCTGTATCGATTATATGCAAGTGAAATGCGTAATTATTATTTTTTTCCTTGTTGCACTCTCCTCGACGACAACGGGTGCAGAGGATAACATTGTAAGAAAACTCGTACCCTGTGGAAGTTTCATGTACAATATGACGTACGATTGCACTTTACAGAAACAAGTAATCGTGAAACAATAACAATTGCCATATATGTGCCCTTAAAAGCAATAAATGATTTAATTACAGTCTGTAAAAAACAGTGTACTAAACTTAGTACATGACACTGATCGCGTTTCAGGGCGAATTGGACCATTATGTAAATTTCTTTTCTATACCAATATTCACCATTGAATATAAAGCGATAAGTAAATGGGTTTTAAACCGCCCAATATGGTCACGTCACCTTGTCAGCTTATCTCCACAGAAATTAAGATATCGGTTACTTATCTCACTCAGTCAGCAACTCGCGTTCACTGTCAACCCTTTTTGTTTTTGCCATAATGTTCACATCTCTTGTGTGGCTGTGTGTGTGTGCGAGTGAGTACTTATGTATGTATAATTTAGATCAATTTACTTCTTTAATTAAAGTGATCCTCATTTCCTCATAAATTACTTGTGGAGTGACACGAGAGATAAACAAAATGTTTAAAATATGGCAAGGCACTAAACGTCACAAATGCTGAATGATATATAAAAGGGAACGCTCAAGGGATCTATTGACCACGAAATTTAAATGTTTGCTGATATAATTATTTGATTAATGATAGTTGATCATGATGGAATCTGATAAAAATGTCGATATCCACTATCTTCGGATCAGTTGAGTTGACGCAAAGCGTAACAAATCCATTACCACGCTTAAAACTTTTTTTACGATGACTTGGAATCATATATAAAATGTGTGATTGTCATTACAACCCAACTGCATTTCATTCTCATGCAATCATCAATGGATTTCAAATTAATTGGTATCTCTCGGGCGTACCTGTCTAAGCTTAAGAGAGCTACCTACTTTTCCACTGTAATCGTAACTATTTCAAGAAAATATAATATACTCGGTCAATCCTTCACCACAACAGGCTTCACTCTTTTCTGCGCACGGGACAAGAACTACAATTTTTCTCTTGTTGAGAGATCGTGCGTGCGTGGGTCGAAAGATATGAAAAATAGAAAAGGGAATGCAATTATAGCGAAGATGACAACCTCAACGACGCGATGGCGATTATTATTGTTATTATTATTACTACGATGATTTTCGCATTACACAACACTACTTCGATATGACAAAGGCCTTAGCATACGAGTTCACTTGAGAGAGAGAGAGAGAGAGAGCATATTATTCCTTAAAGTTATGAGATCCAGTTAGTGTCAGCTCAAAAAACAACAAACTTTGCTTGCCTCCTCACAGCTTTTATTACAAATAATTGATCTTCGTGCATTCATGCATGGTTGCATGATGTTGAGTCCACAAACTAATTGTATTATTACAGAGCTTCTCCTTCGAAAAGGTTTTTTTCTTTTCATTCTGCTCTATATATGGATTGGCGGGCGGGCGTTTGAAATATGTCTACAACAATCGAGTCAAAGTTATTAAATAAAGTTGTTTCTTTTTTATTTCCCTACTTGTTTCATATGCACAATGCAATGTAAAATTATCAAAAGAGTATGAGCAATTAGATTAACTACATTATAAAATACATTGGATTGTCAAACCTTGTGTCATAATAAACACAGAGGAACGAGGGGTGCTCGACTTGAGCACTCTTTCTAGTTCTCGTGGTGGTGGACTGATGATGAAAGGGAAAAAAGTAAGGATGGTATCATAATGTGCTTCTTCTCGCTTATGTCCCAATCCAAAGATATAAAATAAAAATCTAGGGGCTCGATAACCAGACATATATTATTAATATATGGCTTGCTTTGATTACATGTCATCATATCCATTGATAGAAGGTATATAACAACATTTTAACAACTTGTATCACGACAATCGCATATCGCACCAGTTCATTTCTTCTGATATTAGTCTCTGTGTTGCAGTCTTTTTTTAAAAAGAAAAAGGAAATCATTGCATGCGTAAATGAAACACGCTTCATAAAAGATTACAACGTGTTTTGTGCCCAGGAACAAGAAATATATGCGTTGATGATTATTGAGTAGTTTTAGCTTTGCAAGGGACAAGCTTGCAAACAAAGTAGTTGAAAAAATGAAGTGTTTCTCCATCTTTTTTTAATCGTGTCATTTCATATTCAAATAAATCTTATAAAAAAGCAAAAATTATTTCATTGTTTTTTTTCAGTCGCAAGTCGCTTCCCTAGTTTGAGTCGGATATTTGTACACATTGTGTTAAATGAGGAAAGGGCACAAAAGGTGGTTATCTACATCTTCACTGTTAAATGACTAAATGCTTAAACATTTCCAATTTGTTTTTCTTTTCTCTTTATGATATATATCCCATCGTCGCGTCATGTGGGAGAAATTTTACGCTACAAATCATTCACATAACTCTTTTAATAATAAATATATCGGTATTCATTTATATTCTTGAACTTGCTTCTTTTATTAAGCAGAAACTGTTTTCCGCGTAGATAATTGCAAAACATGAAGCACGCACGTGACTTGACGGTTGATGCGAAAAACCTTTCATTTAAACGAAAATCTGATCCAGTGATAACGCATTTAAAAAACTCACAGCCAACTTTCAAAGTCGACCACTTCATAAGCAGCTCATATACCTATCTACCGGGGTTGTTAAGTAATAGAAAATTATTATCGTTGAATCTAAAGATTGAAACAAGTATGGGAAATGGAGAAAGTCGAAAATAAACATGTTTACTTGTCAAACAAAGGCTTTCTACTTGCATGTGTGTGTTGAGAGTAAACACCTAATTGACCATGGTACTTGCACTTCACTGTCAAATTGAAATTTTAATGATGTCATAAACTGATTGTGCCAGTAACAATGTGTAAACAATAAACACTAGTTGAGTGTCCCTACATAAACAATATCTCCCAACATTCTTCCCTCATTACCTTCCAGAATACGGTAATATATAGGTTTTTGCAACATACATGGTCTCTATTGTAATCATCAATAAGAAAAAGAATGCATTGCTTGTAACTAATTGAAATGAGTTCTAAACTAGTGCATGCTGATGCTAATGACAGGAAACTAACCCAAAGTAACTGTTGCAGTGCAATTACGCATAATTTTTAGGCGATAGAATGGAGCCAGTCACGAAAGCTACAATTGACAGACATTCATTCAAGCTGTCTAGTAGGAAACAATATATATGCACTTATTTTTTTTGCTTTGCAAATCTAAAGGCACGTTAATTGTAAAAGTGTACGAGGCGGTCTTTTTTTTCTGCTAAGCTACTGCAACTTAAACTACAATACAACATGTCCATCACTGAAAGGAAGACACTCGGCAAGAGTAAATTGACTCCACCTACTCGATGTGAGTTCATGTGACAAGGAAACATGAAATTAAATGAAATCAAGTTTTATCACGAGAGGATAAAAAATACCGTCGACACTATCACAGCTAATAGAGGCGACATTATTTATGTCATTGTGCTTCTTCTTCGTATCTGCATACAAATTGCGTAATTTTACACATTATGGTACGACGACGAAATAACAATATACATAAGTGCTCATACACATTTAAATTGTTATCGTTATCGTCCTCGAATCCCGGTAAAGCTTCTGTTCAAGGAACGATTGATAAATGTTTTTAAAAAGTGAAACAGTAGCAGAAAAAAGTAGCATGCATTGCTTCATTTTTTTGCACTTATTCAAAATCCCAATTACGTTGATTGTTGTCAATCAGCAAGTAAGTAAAAAGGAATACCTATATATTCCTCTACAAAATTGAGTAAATTGGGATGGTAAAGTTGATAATGCAGAATTCCATTATTTATTCTGCTGACGATCAAAACAATTTTTGGAACTAATAAGACGAGAAGAATTTTAGGCGGAGAATAATCCTTCATGCCTAATTTTACTTTCCGTCATGCCATTGACTTTTTCCATGCTACACAACAAAAGCACTGGCAGATTTTTTAGGGTAGTCCATACGTCCACCAGGAATTCAAGGAGTACCTTCTAAATGAAACAAAACATGTCACAGACTACGGTTTCCTATTCACACAACTGTTATCACACGCATTAAATTTTTGCGCATGAGAAAAAATCAGAGATGTTTCATAGGAAAACAGGAAATGACATGGTAAAAAAATTCTTCTTGCAACAAGTGTTACATAAAGATAATTAATACCACTTATTCATATATAGCCAATGATAACGCTTCCCTGTAATTATCTTCATATCAGCATCACCAAACCAAATCCAATTTTTTACAGAGAAAAAATTGAAACCCAAACAATAAAGCTCGATAGGCGAAGGATTTTTTGAGGGATGTTGATGTTGCGAGGCTTTTGCTATGATTCACAATATCGCCTGTGGAAGCGAAACTCTTCTAATTTAAAATTAGCGTTATTCTCGAACTAGTGATTCCTAGCGAGAGAGGCACTCACACGGGGAAGATTATTATTGCGGTACCTTTTTTCATGATTACAGTTTACAGTGTGTGCTAGTAGAGAACTAGAACAAAAGTTGCATGCATATATTTCAGCGGACGAGAGCGTAACTGCTACTTATTTTACTGAAGATACTCATCAGTGCGTCACTCAAACAACAATGCAATACACAGTGTCGTAGAAGACTATCTGATCGACTATCGTCCCTTGTCTCATCTCATTTTCCCATTTTGAAGTCTAGCCTAGGTCTTGGTAGTTTTTGATTGGAAGTGTTGTACAGTGACAGTGTAACTCAGGACGGATGAAGTAATTGTGATTATTTCATTCTCAAAATCGTGACATCTCACAAATCATTAAAATATTAAACTGCCGCTATCCTCATCATTATGCAATCTTATGGTTGCATTCATAAGAAAGGTTTTTCGTACTTTCATACGCATAAAAAAGAGAGCCACCTTCAGTGCACAAAAGACGGCATAGTAATTAACAACCCTTAACTGCGTTTGTATCGGTTAAAACTGAAAGAAAATCATGAACTCTTTCACAATGTTTTGTTGAGAAAGAAGCGGAGAGCTTGTAAAATGGCATGGCGTGAAATGGAGGTGGTATATCATGGGCAAGTAAGAAGAAAAAATAGTAATAAAAAGTTTATCGTGTTTATAAACATGAACCCATGTCAGCGGATAAAAAACAGAAAAAAATGGTCCATGATGGCAAAATCCATTTTCGTCATCAATTTAATGATCTATGATAAAAATAGAGTGAACCTTGAAACTCAAATATTGTGAGTCATCCAAAAACTATATAGATAAATGCATTAAAGAGATTCATTAAAATCTGCATTAAATACAACGCCGGCCATGTTTATTAGTGATGGAACTAACTAGCTGTCATTTATATGTTAGAAGTAGACCAGCAATAAATTAATCAATCTTGTTGACATATAATGAGAAATTGAGGTAATTTCAGATTATAACTTGTTTGCTACTTTAAATTTTTGACAAGACTACGGTCAAATGAAATGTGTACTTGACTTCTACTCCCCTCTGCATTGTGTGAGTGTATGCTTTTCCGACAAATTTGCTCATTGAGCAAAGTAGATATTTAATAGCTTAATGATTTGTAGCTTTGAGCAGTTTCATTCCACTTTGTCCATTATGTAATGGCTGTAATAAATATGAGTATCGTTTGTCGCCGCCACGCAAACTAAACGCGTATCTCGTTTTGATTATATTTTACACCTGTGAAGAAATCCCTACTCTCGTCTACATTTCCTTAATTAAAACATTTTGAAAAGAGACGTGCATTTACCTTCGGCACATTTTTTGACTGTTTTGTATTTGTATACGAGTTCATCCTACACAAGCCCAAATTAAACACAATGACAGAGGTGTGAATAATGTAAAACTGTAAATCTCCATATTTGACCTTGCTCTTGTCAAGTTGATCAGGCAGTGTTTGCATAAATTAAATATTTGTAACAATGGACGCAAGAGAACTAAAGTGGAAAATGGATGCAGGTAAATGAGAAGATATAAAAAAAGTGTATTGAAAAAAATCGTGAAATTTTGTGGGCTTCACCTTAAGTTTCCATTATTGGTAATCTATCGATTAAGCAAGTTTTGGAGAAAAACCACATGGTCACTGACGACAAGATATCGTATTGATCGTAAAACATACCCTTCGCGTAACCCCCATACAAGTTACAGTGTTACATATGCAAAGCATTTTTTTATTCAATTCAAGATGCATCTCGACAGCTCCTATTTTACGAGGGCACCTACCCAACCAACCCCAAGCGGTTCAAACTAATGAGCTAATAAAATTGCAAATTGACTTTACCCCATGTGGAATCCTTTTCGTTTTGTGCCGAGGCACTCCAGCTGAAGCTGGGGTAAGGAGGGCCAGCGAGTTTGTTTTTTGAATGAATCTAAACGACTCACTCCGATAAACACGGTTATCTTCATTTCTACGGAAAACAAAGTCACACCATTTCCTGGGTAATCCACTTGCTGCAGCAGTTAGTTCACTTTTCCATTTCTGAATTTGCTGATGACCACTGTAACCACTGCTGTGATTTCCACCGTCACAGAAACGCTTATTTCGATTCGAATTTCTTGTCACGGCTAACCGAACTGGATTGCAGGATGACTTGTCGTACGTAGCAGTATTATCGAAATCCTCTGGGGTTGCACTAATGTCAATATTGTCTGCAAAAGTAATGTGTGGGTTGGATCGGTATTGGCAACCATATCTGCTACCCATCATAAATGAGCCGTTTCCGTTAGCGTGGGGGTTGACATTGCTGTAGATCGGGAACCACTTTTCCTCATCAAAATGACCACCATTTCTCACTTCATTACAGAGTGAACTTTCACGTTTAGATGAAATGATAGGATATTCGTGACTAGTACAACGGGAATTCCCCTTTTTACTGCTTTTTCCACCCTTAGCAAAAATGTTGTTGCTGCTACTCCTCACTGGATTCCAGTTCCCGTGGATAAAATTAGAATTTGTGGCTGCCATTTCGTCAGATTTAATGCTGCGCAGTGCAAACAGGCTTAAGGGGATATGAGGCATATATGCAAATATACACTTGTTCTTTGAAGGTTAACAATATCCAATTATCCAACTCTCTACGTTTTTACCAATTTTTATAAAACATTTCTCGCACTAATTGTTTCATCATATTCCACTCCACATGAATCAATACCCCCAACTCACCAGCACTACCTCAGGCAATGTAAAAAAAATATGGTGGCATGGGATGATTAAATCTAATGATTTCAAGACGAAGAGGAGTTTGCGTGAAATCATGTAAATCTTAAGGTGTCCGACCGAAAGTAATCTTATCCTACGGAAGGCATTTCCCTTTCATTTGAGCAACACGTAAAAGTATACTCATTCCCACGGTTGTTGAAGAGGCATGTACAAGAGATATCGAAAAGGTTTTTTTTATTTATTTAAAAAAAAATTCTTTATCACTAAAGTTGCAAGTCAAGAGGAGCTACACTGACGCAAGTACTCATAATAAATTCTAATCTTCCTCTTATTCTCATAGTGAAATGATGTATTTTTTAATTGTCAGAAAAAGTTTTATTAGTTGGGAGACACGTTTGTGTGAATGATGCGCGATCACAAGATAGATAATGCGTATGATCCCACTAATATTGTTATAAACTGGATTTGAAGCACAAGTCATATTATGTTGTATTTTATGTCTGCCAGAACTTCTCCCTTGTAGGCTTCTTGCGTGACTGTAACAAGACAAGTTAAACAGATTCAAAACCAGTACCTATGACGAGCAACTACGAACAGTTTCATGACTGCAGTTTTTTATGACTTCACAACGAAACCAATCTAATGTCAGCGATTAGGGGTATATTGACATTCCCTTTCTACAATAATAAAAAATCCCGAAATTAACTCGAATCTACAAAAGATGCATACAAATAGCCGAGTTTTCGTTTTTAATCAAGATCAGCACAAGATTTCTTTCACTGATTGACACACGGCCCAATACCTGCTCAACATAAAAAGCAGAAATTAACAATTGACGGTTATGATGAGACGGATGCTGGGAAGAGTGTTGTCTTCAACGAGCATTTTTTTTCTCCTAAAGATATCAATGGGGAAGCTGTTTAATGTGTAATACGAAGCACTAGCACCGAGTCGTAGTATAATGGTTTTAATTTGTGAATCAAATTATGCTCATGTCCAACATCAAGTAGAAGTTCGAAAACGTGTTAGACTACCTTTTATTTCTTCAAGATTCTTCCTTCACGTTTACCATGTATAAATTTTGGCGTTTATTCAACCTCTTCCTTAAAAAATAATGTCCAATCCTTAGATCACTGAATGAGTTTAGGTAACTTTTGTGTAGCACAACGAACATTTATTTATCAGGTAAATCTTGGAGGAATTTATTGTTGAAAGAAAGCGCAAATCTAAGCTTGAAAAGCCTTTTAAAGTACCTCACAAACTTGACTGCAACAACTGTCAAATTAACTTAACAATAGTAAGTGATAATGCGGTCTTTAGTTGATGATTTGAAGCACTACACGTGACGCTTCTCCCCAAAATTGTCGTTACTTTTAGGAGGAATATTTTTTGAAACTCCATAATTGTCGCAATATCAATATTGAAAATGGAAAAGTAAATCAAACTCATGCAATTGAATTCACAGAGAGGAAAGTACATATGAAAACTTGCTCTTGCACAATTTAGTGGAGGAAGTAACAATATGATTTTAACAATGTGAAAACTGAAAACATACACCTACTCACGACACAACTGAAAAGATCTTGAGCAAAGAATGAAACTGCACTGTGAACCATAATTTTCAGCAAGTAGGTGTGGATCTCTGCGTTTTCAACTAGAAAATTCGCTGACCAGCAGAAGGGGAAATGCTTAAATGATTTCGAAGATTGACAAGTGTTTACTCTTTCGTTTCGAATTGATGAACAATAAACTTGGAACGAGAGGAGAAATTGAAAACAATCACGGAGTGATTTTTTTTGAAGAACTTATGAAAACATGCCAAACACGGCGGCTTTTGAATGCTACCTTTGTTGATAGCAAGAAAAACGGCTGCCGTCGTCCATAAGAGCAGTGTTCCTCGTGGCACCTCTCGCCAACGACTGACCAAAGCACATTGTTGAAGTGGTAAGTAAACTGTTGACTGTTTTCCATTTCTTTAAGCACTCGCTCATATGAGCCTTAATAGTCAATGTAGCAGGTGTACAATGAAGTAATCAACTTATGCAAGAATAATGCCAAGATGCCTAGACTAAACTATCCGGCTTCTTTTCATCCTGAAGCTCATGCATTTTTCTTGTTTAAGATTATACAGAGCTGTGTATGGAATGCAGTGTTTTAACTTTTAGCAGATGAAAGTGGTTAAGACAGGTGCAATTTAAGGAATCAACAAGAAAGCAAGTGTGAGGGAATAGTGTGTCAACTGTGCAAATTTAAATGTCGCATAACTTACACATTTTAAACGTGTCAATGACCAAGTGCTAGAAAGGATATTTTAAGCAATTGAAAAGCATACTATTAGAAACTAGACATGATCTTGGGATAAAACAGCTCCGATAAAAAAGGTAACTTGCAGATAATCACAGCTTAACAAACCGAAAATTGTCAGAATGATGGTAAATCTTATCAATAATTACTACTCCGTCTTAACTAAATCATCTCTCTTTTAAGTTTTAACATTATGCAAGCTGCATACAGATAATTTCGAAATCTACTTTTTTAGGGACGAAGTCATATAAACCGGAGCAGACATTTTCAAATTACATTTCATATACATGAATCTTGGAAGTTGAGTGAATTATTAAGTAAATACTTTTTTTAACAGGACAAAGTAATTTCTAGAGAATGGCCTGAATCTTGAAACCTATTGGTAAACGTCTCAGTTTTTCAAGTATTTTAGCATTAATCGACCCCCTCATTGAGCATATTACAATAAAACAACCTGAGCTTCTAGTTTGGTAAAGAAAAAGTTTCATCGTATTTATTCGTACAGTCAGTTGAGGAAACACTTGAAACAGCATCACAAGTTAATAAAACACAACGGTAGTCAGCAATTATGGTCTAATCTCCAATACGAGTGAATTTGTTCCATGGTACACTTGGTATGAATGCATAGATTCATTTCGTTATTGTGACTTTGTGACATATACAGGTCTGTTCGCCGTGTAGAGGCAGTAGAGAGACACCAGAAAAAATGCTTGGAAGATATGACTGATGATGTCATCATGAGTGTAATTCAATCTTGAATTCGTGTGGGGCGGTCTACTTATTGTGTAAAACTTATACATGAGAAAGTCTACGTATGACGGTTCTAATATTTATAATTGTTTGCAATGTTTGTCACTTTTTATAATTACAATTATATTTTACAATTGCATGCATGCATATTCCATTTCCAGGAAACGTAGGAAATGCATATTCCGAAAATTGTCATTTTATGCGGAATAGGTTGGATTTGATTCAATTGTTAATAATTATTTAGTTGGTAACGGAATACGGAAATTTTTATTTAAATTTGTGTTTGTAAGATACGGAAGTCTTGTTGATGACAAACAAATAAATCTGGTAAGACTAAGTTGAGCTCGCAAATAAGACTTTTTTAAAATCTCACTTCAAACATT